>PVIR01001885.1:16634-112537 GCA_004026965.1 Petromus typicus | reverse complement strand
GTTCAGGCTGGCCCTGAGCTCAAACTCAAACTCACATCACAGCAATCCTCCTGCCTCTGCCTCCCGAGTGCTGGGATTACAGGCGTGAGCCACCACACCCGGCACTGTGGTATGTGGTACTGATTGCTGCTGGGCGTGAGTCTCCACACCCAGTATTGTATATGGTTACTGAGGATCGAACCTGGGTCCCGGTGCTTGCAAGACTGGCACCGGAACCACTGAGCTAAATCCCTGGCCCTAATAAATGATTCTTGAAGGAGACTGGAATCTCTACAAGGAGAGAGTCATATTTTTATCAGTTGAATCTGATATTATTAAAGTGTGTGGTACAGAGAATACGAAGCATGCTAAAGGAACAGCTTTGTACATTTTAGTTGACTATTCCACCAAGACTGGAAGATGGACAAATCATTAACTACCAATCAGAGCAGTGAATTCTAGCCTCCTAACAGCATGCCCTGATTTGAATGTGGTAGGTGGAATGGGAAGTATATCACCATTTCAAGGTAGGAAACAAAAGAGTGAAGGGGAATGGAGGGCATGGGTTCCAACAAACAATTTCCCATATGCAAAAAGAGGAAATGAAGAAAAAGCTTCATTTTTAGTTAATAAGCAGGGACCTAGAGTTTCAAGGTCATTAAAACTCTGGGAATTAGGAGTTTGTGGCAGTTTTGTACCACCAAATGTCATAAAGCAGATACTAGAACTCTAGCAATTTTAAGACAATAAAATGCTGAAAAAAGTTTGGGCTGAAAACATTCAAGCAATTGAAATGCTGAGTTACAGAGAAGGATGGTAAACAGTAACACACACACACACACACACACACACACACACACACATTTTAAGTCAGTCACAATTTTAGAGACTGGGACAGGGAAAATGGGTTTGGGGATGGGCGGTGAATGAGAAGAAAGCTACTTGGGCTGGGTTTTGGTTCTCTCTGTGAAGCTTTAACTGGACCAGCTCCTAATTTATTTACTTCATGTATCAAGAATTGCATCATATGGTTTCCTTTGATAATAGTGCTCTAAGCTTAAAAGTAAAAAAAAAAAGCAAAACCAGTTCCTTATGGGAAAAAACTCTAAAGTGTTCCAATATATAAACATGGTAAATGTTACAAAAAATAACTTATATGAGGTTTTTACACAGTCTGCCACAACATGCTCAATACATTATTATTGTTGTCACTGTCTCTATGTGGGAGGACTATGACTCAATGAGGGAGGACAGCTAGCCTAAAGTCACATAACTTGTTGACCATAGGCCACGTATTAGAGCTTTTATCTTTAGTTATAGTCAGATATTCCATTAACCATGCTACCATTTTATTTTCTAGGAGGGGTAATATAAACTTCACAGGCCTATGAGAAATGTTTTTGTCTCATCCAGGGAAAAGTACAAAGAAATATCCAACATAAAAATAGAATTCCTGGAGTTGAAAAACAAAACAAGGGTAGAGAGTAAAGAAGAAACAATTAATACCACAAAGTTTGATCACAATGATGGAGCATCCCAATACCTAGCAATCATAGAACTGATTTCTATCTAAATTCTTTCTTTGTCACAAATGAAACCGACTGGTTTTTTTTTTTTTCTTTTGGGAGGGGATGGGATGTGATTTGGAATGCAGGTGCAATTTATGGGAAAGTATATGGATTCAACTTTACTATGTAATTTCTATGTGCACAGTAAGGGAGTGCTGTAATTGAAGTTAGAATGGAAGCAGAAGTATGACTAAGCCTAAAGGAATGAATAGATTTGAAAGAGATATTTGGCTAGAGTGTTGTCTCATAGAAGTTGTTGAGAAATGCAGCCAAGAGAAAAACAATGGCTCGTAGTAAACTCCCATTATTGTTTCTTCCTATAGCTACAGTATCAAGACAGCACAAGAGTGACTGATTTGTTAAAAGAAGATATTCTTTGAAATGTGCGAAAAGAACCTTTCTGTCCCAATACAAAAGATGAAAATTAATTTATGGTTGTCTAAGCAAAAGATGATGTAGTTTTCTTTCAAAACTATATTTCAGTTAATATGAGGCCTATGGTGATGGTTGTTGGAGAAACTAAGAAAGATTTGGAATATCTCAAGAGTTTCCAAGAGGAATAAGGCCATTTTACTCAGTCCATTATCACATAGTGCACACACAGTCCAGGAACTGGTGCCAGAAAGTCTGCCTGGAATTTCTAGCCCACCATAAGAACACAGTGTGATTGTTTCAGATGCAATTACTATGTAAAAAGGTTGTTCCAGCAGTGTGTATTTAAAAATATGTTAAGAGGGTAGATCTCATGTTTAGTGTTATTACCACAACAGTATTAAAATTTTCTCCTGTTTTACATCATCCTTTAATCTTGACTTGATAATTTTCCTGATGAAATAATTATTTATTATGACAAATGAAAGATATTGATAACACTTTGATTTGCTTATTGATTTAATAATTTTCATTTTCACAGGGCATCAGGTACTGTTTATACAGCTCTAGACATTGCAACAGGACAAGAGGTAAATGCTAACATTCAATCTCAATTATTATCCCTATATTCACATTTATCAAGTTTCCTCACTAATGACATCTGTGCCTAAAAAAGTAGGTAGCACTAGGTTGAAATGTGAAATGTGAATTGATTCATTAATGTCTAAAACACCTGAAGTGGGTAGTCTGTTTATGATTGACCAAAGAAAAAGGGCATTGGTTTGTGATATAAAGAGAGCTCAGTAAAGAATTTGTATACCTCACACTGTTTTCCCAAATTATTGATATTTATTTTTATTTAATAAATGTAATTCATTCGCATATTTTAATTGTTGAATTTAGGTGGCCATCAAGCAGATGAACCTTCAACAGCAACCCAAAAAGGAATTAATTATTAATGAAATTCTGGTCATGAGGGAAAATAAGAACCCCAATATTGTTAATTATTTAGATAGGTAAGTGTTTTCCCCTCATTATGTCTCTGTTTTCTTTTGGGATGCTATTTTCTTGGCAAATTATTTTATTGTGGAATTATTCACTTAAAAATAATTCTATCAATCTATCTTAAAGTGTCTATCACAAAGTGATAGAATGTGAAATCTGTTGCTCAACTTAACCCCACACATCTTCGTCCACTCATAGAAACACTTGAGGCAATGTTCTGTGGACTTGGTCCTCAGTATGAACAATTTGGTGTAGTTTCTTGTTGAGGATTGTTGTTCCACGTCGGCAGGAAATAGCCTCTTGTATACAGGGGAAAGTGGTGCTATTATAAACGTTTCAGCAAGTACTTGTCTGAAGCCCGTGTGGTCTCTGGGAGGCTAAGTGAAGAAGGCTGACTACACCGGCCCTGCTTTCATGGGGTTTTGAGATGAACTGAGAGTATGGTCTGGGAAACTAAGCCTTTCACCTTAAGCCTTTTTCCTCAAACCAGGTAATTAATGTCTCTTTCATCATTAGTACTAACAGTGTGTTATAAAAAGCCACTTAGAGGCAGTGCTAACACTTCACTTGTGGCTAAAATCTGTCCTGCTCCATTTCAGTGTTTGCTTGACACCAGTATGTTGTGTTAGCTGCGGATACAAAACCAGAAACAAAAACAAGACTAGGCCTTCATTCTTCATGATCTTCACATCTTGTTGTCTGTGTTTTAGGCCAGGTAGACAGAGAGAGAGAAAATGTGGAGGAAAAAAGAAGGGCCAAATTTTAGACTCTCCATCAGTGTTTCATAAAGTGCCCCTTGGCATCCCCAGAGCGTACTGACAGACTTACTCTGCATTTATAATATTTCATTTGTACTTGTAAAAAGTGCCAATTTCTAGGCTGTTCTCCATAACTAATAAAATAGAGCCCATGAATTTTCATATTTAATGAGCTTCCAGATGAATCTGTGAGCACTGCAGTCTGAGTACCACTGTGTCGAAAGTCATATATATATATGTGTGTATACATATATAAACATATGTATACATATATTTGTATATATATACACACATATATATTATTTAGATAGGTAAGTGTTGTGTATATATATATATATACATGTACATATATATGTGTATATACATATGTGTACACATGTATATATGTATACATATGTATATACACATGTATATATGTACATGTATATATATACATATATACATGGCTCCTGTCCCAGTCGACTTATATATGTGGTACCGGGGATTGAACTTGAGTCCTTGTGCTTTCATGGTAGGCACAGTACCACTTGAGTCAAATCCCCCTAGAAATTCTTGTTTCATAGTGATGTGGGTCTTGGAATGGGGCAGAATCATTGAGGTGATTCAGTGCTTTATAAACCCTCTCTCTCACTGAGTGCAGGGCCAAAGAGACCTGATAATATTGTCAAAATGCTTTCAGATGGCCCTAGGTGATTTGAATAACTTCATCCCCCTTGCCAATATTATACAGTTCTGATCACTTTTGTCCACCATATTTGATCACTTGAGATATGATCCTTAATAATTTCTGAAAATAATGGGCATGGCTCCAGTCCCAGTCGACTTCTGTGAGAACTGTGACTAAGAAAGTTAAAAGTCTCCACTTCCTTAGTCACAAGTCAAAGCCTTTTTATTCTCTTCTTACAGCTACTTAGTGGGTGATGAACTGTGGGTAGTTATGGAATACTTGGCTGGTGGCTCTTTGACTGATGTGGTCACAGAGACCTGTATGGATGAAGGACAGATAGCAGCTGTCTGCAGAGAGGTAAGAAAATGAAGTATTTCTTGCTGACAAGGGGACCAAAATGGGCAGTTCTTTACTCCTGCTTATTCAAAATGTTTATAATATGTAAGTAACAATAGCACAATTTCTGTACTGAAATAACAATGTAAGCCCTAACATTATAGCATTTCCTCACACTGCCTTCATGAGACCCTATTTATTTTACTTGCTTTTCTATGACTCTTTTGACTTGCAATAAATCAAACTTACAGTCATCCAAGGGGAAATTCTACCCTGAGCCTGTGGTTTCCATCTTCTACTCTGACAATACAAAACACTTCCAAATGAGTGCCTGCACTTACTTCATAGAATAGTAGCCATTCTTAAAACTGTCTGTCCATGAGAAATAGCTTAGGATACTTGTTCTAAGTACAGATTCCTGAGTTTCACTTCAGGCCAATTAAAATGAATCATTCAATGTACAAAGGGGCTTACTATACCTTTATAAGACCAAACTGGATCTATATCCTTCAGATAACTATGCTAACATATAATTAATTCATTGATTAATTTGGCCATAGTAATGTTTAGTGCTGCTTATCACATCCTCATTCTCTATGGCCTGTGATAGCCACCAGCTGTATAATGGGAAGTAGCATTACTGCTATAAGTGGTAATGTGGTCTTCAAGTGATGTTGAAGCACCTTAAGTACCCTATGACATTGACAACATAAAATTATATCCATGCCCCAAATTATTCTAGAAATGAAACTTAATTTTTTAAAACTGTAATATAATTAGGCTTGTTTTTCTGATTCAATAGTGCCTCCAAGCTCTGGATTTCTTGCACTCAAACCAAGTGATCCATAGAGACATAAAGAGTGACAATATTCTCCTCGGAATGGATGGCTCTGTTAAATTGAGTAGGTATTTTGATCCAGTGGTGTTTTATATAGGGGGGTGGTAAGGTGGGTAGGGCTATGGGAAAAAAAAATGAGAATTAAGTTGTGTCTTATACTGGTAAAAATCCTCATTGTGGAGTGCAATTATGATGTGTATATGTAATGTACCAATAAAGATTTCAATTAAAAAAAATATCAAGAAATGTCTACTCTTTAACTATCTATCCTAAGTAATGGTACAGAAAGTAATTGATTTGAAAGTAGTTAGAGCCCAATTTGAATTAAAGAACTTGTTTGACATTATGTTCTTGTAGACTGTGAGCAGATTTTTAGGACTGACTATGCCAGCATATCTAGTGCCTTCTAGAATGCATAGATGAAAAATGCCTACCTGGAATACAGGAAGAACATGTGGGTTTAAGTAAATAGTGAATGGGAGGGAACTATAGTAAAATCTAGTAAAAATGGCATCTCGTTGATTATTTTGTTCAGACTCCTTTAAAATCAGTGTCAACTGCAAGACCAGACATAAAGGAATGTGAATTAGTCAGTTGAATAAGCTCAGATTCTAATAAAGAAATGTTTAACTATATTTAAAAGTAACTTGTTGTGGAATGAAAATAATTTGGCTTACTTTAATGGATTTTTCTTCTCTATAGCTGATTTTGGGTTCTGTGCCCAGATCACTCCAGAGCAAAGTAAACGAAGTACTATGGTGGGCACCCCATATTGGATGGCACCTGAGGTGGTGACTCGAAAAGCCTATGGTCCAAAAGTTGATATTTGGTCTCTGGGAATTATGGCGATTGAAATGGTGGAAGGTGAACCCCCTTACCTTAATGAAAATCCACTCAGGGTAAGTCAGAGAGAATTCATGTACTTCATCCCCAGGAAAGGGGAAAAACCAAATATCTTGCTTCCACCAGAGATGACTATCATGAGCTCTTTCCTGGGGCAAGTAACAAGAGAAGTAGCAAGTCATAACTTAAAATGCTGTGAGTTTTTAGCAGTTTTTCTTACAATATTTCAATCATTTTCTAAAGTGCTCTGATAATATTTTTAATGAAAAGGGTGTTTATTATTCTTTAGTTTAGCCCTGTACTTCACAAAAGTGGAGAAGAGGAAGAAAGCAAAGGTGTGGGTGCAAGAGGGTATTTTACCACATGACACAGTTAAATGACCTATAGAGGAGACACTTACTTTGTAATTACTTTAACAAAGTAAATAGATACGTCTTTGGAACAGCTGCAATTTCCTAAATGGGATTGTCCTTCATTACCAGTAATGATTTATTGAGCAACAACAGCTTGATGGGTGATGAACAAAACTCAAAGATAGACACAGAGCCAGCCTAGTGAAATCACCAGTTTAATTAGAAGATTGTCAAGTAGAAAATGAATGGAAATAGTTTGTTCTGGATAACTTAGTTGGCTACTACAATGTCAGAGATTTGATCTCCATGTGGTCCAGTTACCTCTGCAAAGATATAAAGCTCCATTTCACAGCCCAACCAAAACACCTTTAGTCAGAAATATTCCGTTGATCATGAGGGAAAAAGTCTCATGGCAGAAGTGTGCCAGAAGGCATTCTGTTGTATGGTGAGTCAGAACCTGTGTTTTGTATATATAAAGGGCATCGCGTTGTTGAAAAATGAAATATGCACAGATTCAAATTCTGGTGTCAAAACTCATGCATAGGATGCATCGTTACCACCGAGAGTCTCAACTCAATTTTGTCTTTGATGTAGAAAATCTCTTATCCTTAGTAAATAGTTAAGTACGTTCACATTAAGCTTGTAAAATCCATATTCAAGCCAAATATATATGCCTGACTTTTTATGTATACAAATAAACCTTCAAACGAATTGTCTAGTTTTTGCTATTGAATATTTTGTAATTGGAGCTGCATTCCCTATGGGAAGAGAGGCCAGCAACCTTCTGGTTTGCTTCTAATTCCTCTCTGATAATTGGCCTCTTGTTCTAGTCCCTGCACCGATTAGAAAACAGCAAATAGAAGCAAATGTCCTAATGAATGCCAAGGGCTATTTCTCTGGTTTCATGAAATATTCTGAAAGTGAGATATACACATTGATTAGCTGCCTGCAGGGCTAAGTGGAAAAGAAGAGGCACTTTCTCATAGTTTGTGGCCCAGCTCTCTATGAATTTAATCAAACCCACCCCTGCCCTATACACCAGTGTATCAGGATAATGACACAGACTATTTCTTATTGTTTAACTTTGCTCATTAAGAAATAGCAGTGAAAGGACACATCAGGCCTATTGTTTCCATGGATTTCCTCCTCTACATCTTCTGAGACTGGAGGTACTAAATGGATTATAGCTATTTTGCTTTCAGCCTTCTAATGTATAATTTACACTCTGCAGAATTTAAGAATTAAATAAATGACTCTGTAAAGCAACTTGTCTCACTAATACATTTATGACCTACCTTCTTTAGTCCCCCAATTAAAATTAATCATTGTTTTGTTAGGCTGCTAATTGTGAGAGAAAAAAAAATTTAAACTTTTTGTCTTATAAGAATCTTCTACCCTGAGATTACAGCTCATAATTAACAGCTTGTCTCTTGGAATCTGCCATCTTATATCTAAACAAGTACTTTCGTATTAACAAACTACAGGTTCAGGAAGCCTACATTAAAATACTGACAAAAAGACCTGTCAGGAAGGCCAGCCTGTTGAGTTCCTCTGATAAGAACTTACTCTAACTATGCTTATTACCCTTCTAGTGTGATCAGTCTCCACTTAATTAATCAAAAAGTCTATATTGAACTAGATCTATTCTGAATCTCTCCTAGACACCAGGACACCAGGAGTACTTTTTATGTTTAGACTTTATATATGCTGTCCTCATGTTCTTTTAAATAAATATAGTGTCTTAAGATAGATGCCTTTATTTGGGATTTTAAAAATGTGCTCATTGAAAATGTCAGGAGATTAGAAAGAGAAAAATAAAATATGGGCCTATAAAGAGCCTACATTTGCTTAGATTTTGGTAACCTGTCTACAAGTGATAGTGAAACAAAAAAAATCATCAAGTGTTTCACAAACAGTGCATTCTAGAGGAGTTCTTTTTCTTTTTTCAAAATCCTTCCATTACTACCACTGTCACTACTGTTAGACTTTGAGGTGGAAATAAGTGGATGGAAAGAAGTAGAATAAATAAAGGAAAACAATGGTAGAGTAGAGGGTGGCATATAGTCATGAAAAACATGGTTCAAAGCAAAATCTGAGTGTGTCTTGCTTCTGTAACCTATGGTCTCTGGGACTTGCAAGTAAAATAGACTGCAATTAGAGATAATGTGTGTCTTGGTAAGTTGGTGTGAGAACTAAATGAAGAATGTATATAAATCATCTACCACAGTATCTAGCTCACTATAGAAAAAAATATATATGGAAACTTTTGTCCGACTAGAAAAAAAAAAGGAAAAAGAGGAAAGATGTTTATAGAATGCTATTTAGCTACTCACAAATGGAGATTTGATTCACCATTCTCCCAAGAACTTGCAGTCCACACTGGCTGTAGCCCAAGCCCCTCAGAGTGGAGAGTTCTGTACAAGTTCAGCATAATGACCATAAGTTGATGACACTGAACAGGACAGGTTCAAGGCAAAGTCTCATACACTCCATTTCAAAGTGGTTTGTGCTTGACTCTTATGTTTTTGTGCATTGTTGTATGAGTTTCAACTGAGCAAACCTCCTGTGAATATTGTCCCTTAACATATATTTGATGCAAAGAGACTATGTTTCCCTCAAGTTATAAAATGGATGAAATTTTAAAAATGTAGAATATCCTGTATCAGTTGCTCATAAAATGCCTTTTAAAGGTCAGAGAGTTATTAACTGTACTGAAGTTACGAGGTTGGTACCCTTTCAGAAACATAGTGGAAATAAGCTTCTTACCATCCCTTACCACCTGAATTCTTTCTTTAAAATTGATTTTATTGGTACATTTTATATATACGTTGTGATCACATTCAGCATTGAGTTTGTACCAGTACATGACACATCTTCATTCTCATTTTTCCCATTCCCCTACCCTCCCCACAACCCTCACCCCTATATACAAGCTTTGTTTACTTTTCTACTATCAGATTTTTCTCTCCCTTTTTTATTTTCCCCTACCTTTCCCTTTTATTTACTCCTCATGTCACAATATCCAGAATACACCTTGGAACTCATTTATACCTTCAGTTTCTCACACTAAAGAAATGATATGGTATTTAATCCTCTGTGTCTTATTTCACTTCCTGGAAGCAACTAGTACCTTGATTCCAAAAGCAGAGAAAGACCCAACCAAATATAAAACTACAGGCCAATCTCCCTGGTGAATATTGATGCAAAAATCCTTAATAAGATGCTGGCAAACAGAATACAGAGGATCATCATGAAGGTCATACACCCTGACTAAGTTGGATTCACTGCCTGAATTCTTGACACTCATATAATTGGCCTTGAACATATTGTTCTGGGACCCACAGACAATTTTTAGGCAGCCACCCGTGATAAAGTGTCTTTTCCTACAGTTTGCCAAAATGACTCTGATTACAAATTGAACTTTCCCAGTGGATATTGAAATTACATATTGATATTTTGCTGTTATCCATTTTCTGTTAGTTGAAGATATATTTTTAAGATCTGTGATCATAAAGATCTAAATGAAAGTGCAATCATTTCTGTGTAACTTTTGCTTATTTTATTTCTCAGTACAAAGAGAATGCCTGTTTATTAGCTCTGACTGCACACAAAATGGCACTGATTTTATCAATGGGGCTTGATAGAATTTGGTATTTGTGATATGCCCATGATGTCCATTTGACCTCAATACCAAAAATCTTTTGGAACCTTTTTTATGTGTACTTTTCCAAACTTTTGTTCAAGGTGAAATGAACTTTGAGGTATTCTCTTTCCACCCTTGCTTTAAGCATTCATATCAGACACTGGGTCACTGGAAACAGTCATTGATATCAAAGCTGGAAACACTGCACATGAACTGCAGACCTTGTGTCCATGATTCTCCTCCTGGGCTCTACATTTTGATTACTGTTAAGTCCTTCAGTAGTAATAATGCCCAGTTCCCTTTTCCACAGAGAAATGGTAAACAGGACCTGACCAGATAGAAAACTGTGCAGCATGACTTCTGTAAGATATTATCTCCACTAAGACACAATTCTCCATGGGCCCTCCTGGAGCAAAATTGTTTAACCAGAAAAGAACACACTATAATTTTGCTCATGTTTCTCCAAAAGTATGAGTTTTATGAGTTAATGCATCAAAGCCAAGTTGAAACTGCATTTTCTTTGTGTCAGTCTCAGATTTAGCAGTCCAGTAACATTACCAAAAGAGAAATGATATTAGTTAAGCATGTAGTATCCTCATGGTGTACACTTTATTCTTTGGTTTTACTTTTATAAAAATAGAGTTCATCATTAAAATGTTCTGTCTTAGCTTAGCATCATTGTACGTGCCTATAACCCCAGCACTCTGGGGAGCAAAGGCAAGAGGATCACAAGTTCAAGCCTACCCTGAACTGCTCAGTGAGTCAACAAAGCCCTGACTCAAAAAAAATTTTTTTAAAGGCTAAAGATATACCTTGGTGCAGTCCCCAGCACCCTGTACACACACACACACACACACACACACACACACACACACACACACACACACACACACACTCAAAAGTGCTAGCTGCTGATTGAATTTCTAGAAAATACCAGTGCCTAATATGGCCATTAGTCTATCCATTTGTGATTAAGAGTACAAAAATTCTATGTCCAGGAGGAGAGAGTGCAGAAACATAAATTCAGACTTTTTTTCTATGCTGAAATTTCCTATCCTTCCCTAAACCTACATTTAAAGCACTGCACAAAAATTTTTAATAAGACCGGGGAAATTCTAATTAGTTTATGTTGTTGAAGATACCGAGTAAAGCAAAATAAGAAAATGTCTAACTAGTGAAAAACAGCGACTAAGGGCCAAAGTGCATGTAGTTTCCTCCAACCACTGGAACCTGTGCTGTGGACTGGAATGTCTGGATCTGATGGTGCGTGCTCATTTGGAATTGAAGTCAGACATAAACTTCCTGTGCACCAGAGAGGCAAGCATACTTTGCAAGCGCTCAGTCAATATTGTTTTGAATGTATTTCAGGAAGAGCTGGGAGCAGTCCCATCTTTTTCTGTAAGCTACTGTGGAACAGCAAGGTTTACTGATGGGTTGTCAACACTCCTACTTTGAGGGCAGACCTGTGCCTAAAAGGAGGAGCATGGTGGGATAACTACAGCTAAAATAATGACAGAATAGTAACAGGGTTTCTTCTTAATCAGAAAAAGTATTGCCTGTCAAACGATAGACAGCTCTTTAAGAATTATTGGTTGTCAAGAATTCAGCATAGGAAAATGGGACTTAGCCATAAGAAAGCTGCAAATCTCATTTAGATTGTTAATTCAGAAGCAGGCGATTTAAATTGGTGAGTTATGGCCCAGAAGACAGCCAAAGGAGAAATTGATACTGCAGAGCACTAAAATCCAAGAAACTGACCAAACAGAGAAGAAGAAAAGCAAGTTTTAAAATGTGGTGACCAGGGCAGTGCTGTTGGCCCAAACTGATATTCCTTTATTCTATGATTATCCTTTCATTCCTGAGAGTCCTCACAGGGAAGTTCTGGCATAATCCAGGGATGCACATGCATATTGCTTTTGTAGGTAGCATAACTATAGGCAAAGGAAAGTTCATTCTAAAGAGGCAGATCTTGGAGTGTAATAAGTATTTACCCACAGAAACGCCCACTCACATGTTTTATACTGTCTTCTGCAGTCTGGTTTTGCCCTTGAGAAATGACTTCATCAAGAAATTTGGGTTTTCCTTGATAATTATTTATAACCTTTGTTGTCATTTTGAAGTATGCTTTTTTAAAAGCATCATTCTAAAAATTGAGTTTATTGGTACATTTTAGGTATACACTAGGAAACATTCAACAATGTGACACTATGTCACATTCAACATTGAAAATTTGTATCAGTACATGAAGTATCTTGATTCTTACATTTTCGCATTCTCTTGCCCTTCCTTCAACCCCCCCCACACCTAAGTAAGGTTTGGTTAATTGTTTTCTTCTTTACTTTCAAGTTTTTTCTTTCCCTTCGTTGTGTTCCCCTTGCCCCCTCCCAAGTTCCCCTTTCCCCTTTAAAGATTTTTTTTCCTATTTCACAATACCTATCATATATTTTGAACCTCATTTACACCTTCAGTTTCTCACACTAGAGTAATGATATGGCATTTACATATGTGTGTGCTAACCATTTGCTTTCTGATAAAATGATACTCTGAAATGTCTTAGATAACTTCTCAGCAGGGAAAATTAAATTAAGGCAATACTAGCCATGTAACTGTGGAAGCCAAAATGTTAGTATTCTTCCAAGAATCAAGCTGATCTTTTTGTTATACCTTTTCTTTTCTTTTGCTTGCTTGTTTTCCCCTCACCCCCTTAGGCGTATAAGGAGACCATGCTCAGATAACAAAGTTTTTAGCACTTTTCATCTAGGTATAGACAGTCAATCTGAGAAAACTAAACAAGAAGCTCTCTAGCATCTCTAGGAATGGTTTTTGTTGTGTAAATTGAAGAGATTTCTTTTCAGAGGTCTGTCAGTCAGGAACCCCACCACCTTCTGTAGGTTACTTCTTGCAAATCCTCCATGTCTGCATTGCTTTGGGTGAATAAAATTTGACTAAGCTACTTTTACCAGTGGGCTCTGCAAGCCCTTTAGTTGCATGGAGTTCTTTGCACTATTGAAAAAGCAAGAGAGAGATCACCTAGTAGGGCTTTTGCTTACATCAGAATAGTCACTCTTCAGTACATTGAATGCATTGGGCTATGACATAACATTTATTTAAATATGGGGAAAACTCGTGGTCCTTCACTTTGAGTCTTACATACAGACAGTTTTCCTAACTGCTAAAAGGCCCATAGTTTGAGTAAATGTTGCCTTTAAAACTGCTCTCAAAAGAATGACTTTCATAGGCAACTCATATGTCACACACACACACACACACACACACACACACACACACACACACACATACCTACCTCTGATTGAAACAAGGTAGTCTGCATTTCTATCTCCTGCATTTCTATCTCCTACATCATTGCAGGACAGTAGAAATGCAGCAATTGGAGAATGAGGCCTAGGATCCAGGGCCCCTTGACCTGGATTTTCTAGCTATTGTTTTTTATTTCTCTTCCTCTGCTTCTCACCAGTAACCATCTCTTACATTGTCCTTTTGCTCTTGTCTTTGCCCTAACATTCTTTTTTTGTTTGTTTGTTTTTTGTTTTTTTTTTTGAGACAGGGTCTCACTTTGTGGTTCAGGCTGGCCCTGAGCTCAGCCTCAAACTCACATCACAACAATCCTCCTGCCTCTACCTCCCGAGTGTTGGGATTACAGGCGTGAGCCACCATGCCCGGCACTGTGGTCTGTGGTACTGGTTGCTGCTGGGGTGAGTCTCCACGCCCAGTATGGTATGTGGTTACCGGGGATCGAACCCGGGTCCTTGCGCTTGCAAGACAGGCGCCGGAACCACTGAGCTATATCCCCGGCCCCTGCCCTAACATTCTTATACTCCTGCTTCTCACAGCTTTCCTCCTAGATCTCCTACACTACGCTGCTTTTCTTCCTTCCTTTCATATCTACATGCCTAACTCTTTCCCAGTTCCATGTCCCCTATAGCTCCTAATCTCTCATACTGCTTCAACTGCCCAAGGCTTCTTCTTGCATACAAGTATCCTATTCCACCTTTCTGGTTTTTTTTTTTTTTTTTTTTTTTTTTTTTGAGACAGGGTCTCACTTTGTAGTTCAGGCTGGCCCTGAGCTCAGCCTCAAACTCACATCACAGCAATCCTCCTGCCTCTGCCTCCCGAGTGCTGGGATTACAGGCGTGAGCCACCATGCCCGGTACTATGGAATGTGGTACTGGTTGCTGCTGGGGTGGGTCTCCACACCCAGTATTGTATGTGGTTGCCGGGGAATTGAACCCGGGCCCTTGCGCTTGCAAGACAGGTGCCCAAACCACTGAGCTAACTCCCCGGCACTCCACCTTTCTTAACAAGAGAGTAGAATAAACACATGTACTATTAGAGTAAGCTGGTATCTATCTTATGGCGTTGGCCAGTCCTTTGTGCTTGAAAAATAGTACTCTAGTGCAGGCCAGCTCTTAATCAGCCAGCACAGCCTGATTACCATTTATTATCAAGCTATATGAAGATAGATCTACAGGGCAAACAAGAAAATAATTTGGTAACAGAAGGCGAACATCTGTGTAAAGTAAGTAGCAAATGAAATTGAACCACACTGATATCACAATGGACCATTAAGTTGAATAAGCCAAAGCATGCAGTGCAGTGTTTGTTGTAATGTAGTGATTGGATCTCATTCAACTGTTTTAGGAAAAAAAGGAAATGGTGACA
Organism: Petromus typicus; assembly: GCA_004026965.1. Classification (NCBI taxonomy): domain Eukaryota; kingdom Metazoa; phylum Chordata; class Mammalia; order Rodentia; family Petromuridae; genus Petromus; species Petromus typicus. The sequence continues at coordinate 97,495 of PVIR01001885.1, read as the reverse complement.
ATTTTCATGAAATCCATAAACATATCAGAAGCAGCAGTACACTCTGACATTTAACCTCCGAGATCCTAGATCAGTCATGAGGTGTCAAATGACTTGATACCAAATCTTGCTCATAAAACATTCAAAGCTAGTTGAAAATTATAAAATGAGAAAGGAACCAGGACAGCATCATTTACAGGCAACAGCTGCAGTACGAGTTACATATAAATTGTCAACATACACATACTAGGGAACATGGTATGGAACTCCTAAGCACCTGTCTTTTATTCTCTATTTCGAAGCAGGTGGAACATGACTGATTGTCGAAGCATCCATTCTTCCTACTGATCAACTGAGCCACTGTGCACAATGTGTCTCATTCATGAGCCAGTTCTGCCTCTGCTAGAACTTCTCACCCAGAGACTGGGAGCAAAGAGAGGAGGTATTGTGCAGTGGTCAAAGAGTGTAATATAGGTCCCGGGATTTAGTTCAGTGGTTTTGGCACCTGCCTTACAAGCACAAGGGCCCGGGTTCGATCCCTGGTAACCATATACCACAATGCAGGGCATGGAGACTTGCGTCCACCAGCAATCAGTACCACATACCACAGTGCTGGGCATGGTGGCTCACACCTGTAATGCCAGCACATGGGAGGCAGAGGAAGGAGGATTATTGTGAGTTCTCAGCTCTCATGGTCTACATAGTGAGCTCACGGCCATCCTGGACTACAAAGCAAAACCCTGTTTTTAAAAAATGTGTGTACAGTGGACTCATACTCTCTGGGTTCAAGTATGGATTCCTACATTATTAAATGTGTTACATTGGGCAGGATATCACCCTTAATCCCAAAGGACTGTTTCTTCATCAGAGATCATAATGCACTACCTCAGGGGATTGTTATAACATTATATGAGTTAATAGTAATCACTTGATCAATTTTATCTACTAATGCTTATAATTACAAATAGAAATACTGAGATAGAGATAGTCTTCTGGCTCTTACAGTTCATTTACATTGTACATTCAGTAGATGTGCCAAGTAGCCCCAGGGCCCACTCATCATGGATAACATGATTTCCATGGGAAAATGTGTTTTGTGTCCTAAATACTCAGCCTACAAAAATAAATAAATAAATAAAGTTTGTGCCACACCCTACCTTCTTTGTAGAGTTAGTCTTTATATTGGTGTTGAGATCTCTTACAGTTAGTTGCTCTTACATTTTCCCATAAGTCCCCTGGCTTGTTTTCTGATGTCTTAACCTAAACTTTATAAACTGTTATAATTAACTGAAGTCACAAACTAAAACTTTTTAATTAAATGGTTAGTCCTGTTGTAAAACTGCCTTAATGAAAATTTATTGAGCACATATGGATTGTTATGGGACTTCTTTGAAGAAATGTGGTAACCCCTATGTTTCTTAACTGAGGAAATTGCCAATAAGATAAATTAAATCATTCCTTCAACTGGATAAACTAGCTTTCTCTTAGTTGTTAGGTATATTCAGTTGCACATTGAGGTCAGTGAAAACGTCACTATTTAGGTGCTGCTGCCAATACACTTAGCATTATGATGCACAATTCTAGAACATAAGAAAATTCTAGATCATGTGTATATTTCAAAGAAGAAACCAACCTTTTTTGCCATTCATTGAAGTTTTCACGTAAAGAATAAGGTCAGTAAGTTACGGGGTATATATTACCTTACTTTAGAAAAAAAGCAGAGCTTGCTTACCCATCTAACAGATTGATCAGGCACACCTTCCTTATTGAGGTGAAGTAAAAAACATAAGGTTCTGAACTATGTTTCAAACTCCAGAGAACAGTGTTGCTCTTTGCCCCTCATTCTCTAGGTTTAGATGAGACAAGTTGCAGTCATCTTTCTCCAGTATTGCCTCCCTTTGAGGGTATTTTCTTTTGTATACTACCATGGAGCTCCCTTTTTTTCTTTTCTTTTTAAAGACAGGGTCTTGCTTTGTAGTTCAGGCTGGCCCTGAACTCACTATGTAGCCCTGGCGAGCCTCTAACTCACAGTCAGTCCTCCTGCCTCTGCCTCCTGAGTCCTGGGATTATAGGTGTGAGCCACCATGCCCAGCATTGTGGTATGTGGTTACCGGATATCAAACTCAGGACCTTGTACTTGCTAGGCAGATGCTGGAACCACTGCACTAAATCCTCAGGCCATGGAATTCTCTTCTTTCTCATAGAGCAGGAGCTAGTTGAAACTTATCATATGTCAGGCCTAGTCATCTCAGAAAAGGTACCTTTTTCATTTCTGTATATCTTCTTATATTTTTAAGAAGTTATTTTCAGACCTGAGTTTAATATTTTGTTCATCAGTATGCTATTTTCCCCACTCAGTTAAATTTATACGTTTTCGCTCTCATCCCATTCCGCAACAAAAATATTTATTGAGCAACTATTTTGAACTAATTGGTACAAAATTAAAAGATGTTCATGACACAGATCCTACCTTCCATGGACTCACAGTCTAAGAGAGGAGACCTATAAGTAAGTAACAAATATTCATAACACAGTGTGAAGTAGACATATGATCAAAGGCCTCTGGGAGTTCAAAGGAGAGCGTGACTAGCTTTGTCTAAAATATGACCAACTACCTTGGTTTGCTTGGCACTGAGGGACGTATGATCTTCCTTGATAAATCCCAAAGTAGTCTCTAGAAAACCAAGGTGATTGACCACTCTTACCTGTGAGAGACTGAGAATTTCAAAGATATTTCACTTGAACTAGAGCTTGAAAGGCAAGTAGCAATTTCCCAGGCTCTTGAGAAGATGAAGATGATAGCATTTCAGTCTGTAGATTAGCATACTGAGCATAATTAGCCAGACTTAAAAGGACAAATATCATATATTCTCCATAATATGTAGAATTCAAAACAGATGACATAAAAGTAGAAGGAACACATTTAGAAAGACAAGGAGATATGGGATAATTGGCCTAAGGGAGGAAATCAGAGGATGAATATGATAAAAATATATGCATTGAAACTCTCCAAAAATGTGCAACTGCAGTGGGAGGGAAGAAAAGAGGTTGGGGAGGTGGTAATCAAAGCATGTTATGTATATGAACACAGCTGACTAATCTTTTATAATCCATATGAACTAGTAAAAAAGGTGTGAAATGAAAAACCATTTACAGATAGTATTTCAGGTAGGATTGAAACAGTTCTGCCCATTCAGGGAAAGCTGAACAAATCTGTATGAACAGTATGAAAGCCTGAAATGCATGCGAATATGTGCAGTTAGAGGGGGGAGGGCCTCGGATAAGAAGAGAACTGAAGAGAAGAACTGAAGCTGGAAAGGGGAGCAGGGGCCGAATCAGGAGGACCTGTGTGCCATGCTAAGGGATTTTTACTCTGAATCGTGGATCAGTGACTTTCAAATTAATATAGTAACCCCCGATTCCAGTGAAACATTGCTTAGAAGTGTAAATAAATACAAACAAAAACATAATGCTTCTGAGTGAAACAGAGATGTATGAGGTAGGGTCCTAGAATATCTATTTGCTTTGTCTCTGTCTCTTTCTCTGTCTGTGTCTGTGTCTGTGTCTCTCTCTCTCCACTTTTGTCTCTTAATTGTTCCTGGGGGCAAATTTGGACAGCACAGATTGCAGATCTCATCTGTGAGCCACAGAAGGCCAATAAAATTTTTCAGCAACGTGACTGACATGATGAGATCCATGATGAGATAAGTTCACTATTAAGGGAGACTGAATGAAGAATAAAAATGGTTAAGTAAGAAAAACCATTTTAAGTAAGAAAAAGATGATAAAGTAAATGAATATGAAAGACACCTCTAAAGGTTGCCTTAATAGAACCTGATAGATTGTAATCAGGTTGTGGTAAGGTTGCTGGATGAGAAAGAAGCAGAACTCAAGGATATTTCTGTGATTGTTTACTTACATTAAAAACATTTCTTGTTTCTCCAAAAGAGAAACTTCTAAACTCATTTCTAATATCCAGCTCATTTTCTTTAAGTTTTCACTAAATCAGATAAAACCAGCATGTGATCAATTATGCCTAGATTTATTTTCCTCAGTCTTTCTTCATTTAAGACTTGAGTTTGCTGGTAAAACCCGTTTTGCTGTCATTGTTCTGTTCGCTACAATTGTGTTTGTGTCTTGTTAATAAGACAGTGTACAGTGATTTTCTTTTTTTTATTAAGAGAGTCTCCAGCTTACACATGGGATGTGTTCCAAAAGTTCATTTTTAAGTTACTTATTTGGATCTTGAGTGTATTTTCCCATAGAAGCCACATTATACATAGTGATTAGGTTCCAAAGCCAGTCCACAAAGGCCAGTTTAGCCCATAATATAACTAAAAGTGTGGGTTTTTGGAATATAAATTATTTGGAAATAATACTGTTGCAATTAAAATGAAAACAATAGTTGAAAAAGAAATAGTTTGAGTTTTTGTTCCCTTCAAAGGACAGTGCTTGAAGAAAAGTAGGTTTAATCCTTGGAAGACAAAATGAAATAGATGAGGATTTTTGTATAAATTAGACTCTATGGTTTTTTACAGTAATATTTTAAAGTATTTTTAAAAATAAAAGCAGCCATACTCACTGTAGAAAATTTGTAAAAATGAAAAATATACCTAAAAAGTTTAGGTACTAATAATCCTATCTCTGAGTCAGAGCAAGTGTTAACATGTTGGTGTTTTCAACCTCTTTTTCTTAGTGTTTCTCTCTCTCTGTCTCTCTCTCTCTCTCTGTCTCTCTCTCTTTCTCTCCCTCTTTCAATACTAGTGATTGAGCTTAGGGCGTTCACACTAAACTCCATCCCATCCTCAGCTCTTTTCAATTTTCATTTAAAAATAAAAATATATCTGTGATATAATGTTGAGATAATGGGAACCTTGCATTTGATAGTCATGTTGGGGATGAAAGAATGTCACAATGACACTAGTCAACGTATCAGTCCATGTCTTCTTTCATCTTTGATCCCAGCCTCAGCAAAAACCACAGTCAGACTTTCAGCTGAATCTCTTAAAAGGACACATGATCCTTGAAGAACTATGAATGTTTGTAACCGTAGCTCCATATCAGGCATTTGTTCTTTCTTTTGTTTTGTTTTGCTTTTCTTCTGTTTTCTTCTTTCTTTTTGTTTTGTTTTTCTTTTGTTTTGTTTTGAGACAGGGTCTTGCTTTGTAATTCATGCTGGCACTAAACTCAGCCTCAGACTTATAGCAATCCACCTGCCTCTGCCTCCTGAGTGCTGGGATTACAGGCTTGAGCCACTACACCCGGCACTGTGGTATGTGGTGCTGATTGCCGGTGGGCAATCAGTATGTTGTTGTATGTGGTTACCAGGGATCAAACCCAGGCCCTTGTGCTTGCAAGTCAGGTGCTGGAACCACTGAGCTAAATCCCTGGCCCCATTTCTTCTTTCTTGACACATTATCTTGCTGCATACTTAACCTTGACACCTGTGATGAAGGTCATGTTTATTCATAAATGGAATGGAAAGAAGGACATATATTTCTTGAGGTAATTTGGCATACACTGAAGTGAGATGAGAAACACTTTGGCATCAAAGATGTGTATGTATTTGGAAGGAAGATTTCATAAAGTACAGTGTATTAAGGCTAGGTTTTTAAATGACATCTGCAATACATAACCAATGCATTTACCTTGGGGAACTGTGCACATACATATCATGTCTTGATCCTTTGTTCTTGCCCTCATCCCTCTTCCCCGTATCCTCAGGTCTCCTTTCCATCTCCGCAAAATCTACCTTGTTTTCTGTCATCTAATTTTTATTTTTATTCCTGAAGTTATTTATACTTTGGATTTTTTAAAAGTGAAAATTCTAAATAGTATAGTATGTATACAGACCTTTAAAGTACAGAAAAGACAGTGGTAATGGAGCAAAGAGATGTTAGTTAAGAACTAGGCTTGGCTATAGATCAAAAAAGCATAAATTTAAAAATTGGGCTATGTTGTAGCCAACTAAAATTAGAGTTACAAATGTGAGAGGCCACACATGTGATGTCAAATATTTAAACATACTTTTAGCAAGGGAACAGAAATGGTTTATGAAGGCAGGTTCATCAAGCATAGTCCATAACTAAAACATGTTGTCTGAACTTGGTTTGATATTTCTGCTGCAGTTGTGCACCATTTCATTTCAGCCCATTCATTGACTTCCTAGAAGTAAACTGTGTATCCCCTTTCCATCCCATTATCTCCTACTACTCAAGACTTGGTGTTTGGTACAGAAGTCCTAAGAACTTCCACCTGCAGTCCCTGTTTATCCATGAAAAAACTGCAAATTAGACAGGAGTGAGGGGTGGGACAGAAGAAGGTGTTTCAAAGGGATTGTATTTAGCTGTGAGTTTGTAATGCATTAGGAAAAGCAACCTAAAAATTTGTTGGCACTCTGCAAAAGCATATGGCATTGCAACCGTCACACATCGTTATGCAAGAGAACCTCCTTTATAAAATCTTTGTTGTATTTATCATGGCAGAAAGTTTGAATTTTGAAGTCTGAACTGAGCTGCAGAAGCCGGTGATTCGCAACGCTGGCTGCAAATTAGAACCAGCTGGAAAGCTTTAACGTCCTGCCGCCTTGCTTTCCCTCCCAGAGCTTTCTTACATAAGTGATCTGGGAGTGAAAACTGAGCCCAGAGAATTTTAAAACTCTCCTCAACTGATTCGAATGTGCAGACAAGTCTGGATACTTCTAGTTTAGTCTATTATTTTATACCTGGGTGAGATAAACCAATCTCAATACGTACTTCCTGAACCAGCAGCATCAGCATCAACAGGGCACTTATTAGAACACAAATTTTTGGGTTCCTCCCTGGGTTTACTGAATCAGAAAATCTGAGGGTGACCCAGGAGCCTGTTTTTACCAAGCTCTCAAGATGACTCTGATGGACACTGTAGCTGCTAGACTGGACACCCCTCCTGACCCTTCCTAAAGCACATCTGTGAGGGTTCCTTGAAAAGAGAAAAACTCTCTTCACCAGTTTATATAATCTGGCCTGGAAAAGGACTTTCATAAAAGTGCTTGTAATAATAATCAGACCCAGGGGGAAGAAAGAAAGAAGAGGATGATTTGCTACAAAGCCCGTACAAGTGCAGGAGGGAGCACGTCTACGTGAGGATTAGGGAGTAAGCTGATGACCAGAACATGCATAATCCTGGTGGCAACACCTGAAAACAGATTCCTATGTCTTCAAGACCTTGTGCAAATGCCAATCTGCTCTTTGAAGCTTCTTGTGAGCCATGGTGTAAATTGCTTCATTATTGCACTTATTCAGCACTTTCTACATTCTGGCATTAATTTCCATCTCACTGTACTGTAGCACTGTCTGTATGTCTTTCTCTGACTAAATTGTGTGAACTGTGCAAGGAATATTACTGTCTCTTTGATATTTGGATCACCAGTGGCTCATACAAATCTGTCACAAACTAATTGCTCCAGAACTGTTTGCTCAGGGAGGCAACAGAAATGGCCAGCTTTTCTTATTGCTCATAAGAACCTCCAAAAAACATGCTTAACTTTGTGAATGACCAGTGGTCCTGGGCCAAGCTCTCTTTCCTGAAAGCTGGAGACCTTGATTCTGTCAGCACACTGTCAGTGGGGCCTCTCAGCAGTGGGCTGACACAACAGAAATCTTGAAGAGGTATAATAATTGTTAACAACTTATGTTTTTACAGTAATATCCATCATTGTGATGTACCCTGAGTAGTAATATCAAATTTTCTCACATTTCCTCTTATTATGGATAAAACCAGGAAAATTAATTGAATTAGTAGAGCTACAGCTGCCACTTAAACTATATGCATCCTTGGGCCTCACAGTTTGCTTTTTACCCAGCCAGTGCCACCTTTTGTTTAGTACTCCTCTGGTTTAATAATTACTGTCTTCATCCCACATCTACTAACAAATTTTCTTCAACTAAGACAGACAGTTGGCAAGTTGCAGATATTTTCCACTGCCCCTCCTGGGTTTACCCTCAGATCAGCATGATGGGCCGGGTATGCCTCTCCTCTTCGGAGTCACAGGTTTGCAGACAATCCTTTGGTTTCATTTCCTAGGTGCTAATGACACATTCTTTACGCATAAATTTTTTATTAGCTCACATCTTAGAAGGCAACTTTATCACTCTATAGCCAAGTATTTCCAGGGGAGGATATCCCAGTTTCTGTCAAGATTAATGCTTCTGTCAAGTAGGCTAAATGCTACAAAAACTGTGGCATGCATATCAGTATCATTCTTTAAAATGGAATTTTTAAAATCTAGAATATAAGACAGAAGGCAACTGATTTGTGCCTTCTGTGCCAACTTGTGATCCTAAGATGCGTGTACTGAATGGATTTCTCTAATTTTTTCCTGTAGGCACTATATCTGATAGCCACTAATGGAACCCCGGAGCTCCAGAATCCTGAGAGACTGTCAGCTGTATTCCGTGACTTTTTAAATCGCTGTCTTGAGATGGATGTGGATAGGCGAGGATCTGCCAAGGAGCTTTTGCAGGTGAGAATAAAATAGAACATTTACAAGGAGAGAGTAATTACTTTGAGCATTTTCATCTTCATGTATGACAGGGAGTTCTGTCTGGATACAAGTAGTCAGAGTTAGGCTATTACTGGTTGATTTTAGACCACAGGCACATAAATATGAGCATGGATCTAGTGCATTATTGATTGACATGCTGCCTTTCTTCTGAGAAATTGGCAACATGATCTGTAAATCTCTTTTGTTCTCCCTGGAGTCTTATTTTACAAAAAAACAAAAAAGCAAAAAAAAAAAAAAAAAAGAAAGAAAGGAAGGAAGGAAGGAAGGAAGGAAGGAAGGAAGGAAGAAAGGAAGGAAGGAAGAAAGAAAAAGAAAAGAAAGAAAGAAACAACCAAGAACAATGTGACCCTCTGGTGTTGCTGTTTTCTTCTAAATTTTGCTTGTGGCCCTGGATGTTGTTATATAGGTGCTCTTGGCCAGAGGTAATTCTCTACATAATTATGCAATTTTTTCTGTAGCATTTGCTACTCTAACGCTGTACTAGTCTAAGCCCCTCCATTTGTGATGCCAGTTGGCAAGCACCTGCTTGCAGGGATGAATACCATCCAATGGTGAGTGCCTCTGTAACCAGGGCTCTCCATGAGTACTGTATATGAAAGAATTAATACTTAGTATCTACCAAATTTTTTCCTACAGTATCTCAGGTAACTCATACATAACTCTGTAAGGGTGGATGCTATTATCCAACTTTACAGATGTAGATATTGAGGCTTACAAAGCTCTTGTATGGCATACCTTGGATTTGAGCCTTAGATTGACTTTTTACACATTTCACACACAAACCAACACAGATAAAAAGATGTATTTAGTTTTTTAAATAGCACATACCCAGAATTCTCCACCTAGCTTCACAGCTGGAGCCTCTTCCTTGGGACCTTCAACATCTAAGAACAATGCCTGCTGTTACCTCCGTGAAGTGGTGCTCATAAGCTGACTCAACAAAGGGTCCAGCGCTTGCTTATGAGGACTGTTAAGCACAGATTCACTGCATTCTGCACTGCACTGCTACCATCAAAAAATCTCTGTCACTTCTAAACTCTGTCCAGTGATAGAGCTGCAGCCATGCAAAATGTATCTTAGCTCAAATCACACCTAGAATCAAACCTTCTGAGAGGAACTGAAGCTACTGCTTCTTCTCCGTTCTGCTACCAGTCGGCATTTTACAAGTCACTGTAGGAGATTATAACTGACCTTTAGATAATTCCCTGCTGAAACCATTCTCAAAATTCGAGGGGAAAATCTAAACTTTCGAGTGATTCACTTCCATGTCTTTATTCTTCCCACCATTTGCACCCTGATACACATTTTCTGGTCACTTTTATCCAAGGATGAATGAAGATACAGGTTCTTTTAATACACCTATACAACCAAACAGATCGTTGAATTGATTATCAACTTAATCCATCCCTCAAAAGTGTTTTGTAAATGATGCAAAACTATATTTTAGTATACATTGAAGTTTATATTTTCATTTTATACATGTAAGCTATAACCTGCCAATCTCCTTAAATCTATATGTCTCCATTCTCTGATTCTAGCCTACCCTTGCCCATTTTAGCAGTCACAACGTGGAGAAATCTGTAACATTCATGCCAGGGAAAGGCCTGAAAAAAGACACAAGTCTTGAATGTTTGTGTGACTTTCTTTGTACCTTTAGTTCTTAGTCCATCAGGTGACACTGAGCAACTTCAGTTTGCAAAGCATAAGTGAGGAGGTTTACACAAATCTGTGAATGGTCCAATTCTCACTTGCAAGAAGTTCGGTCTCCTTGGGTATGTGAAAAGGTAACAGGAAGTTGTTTAGAGGTTCAGACAAATCAAGTGACTGTTCAAATGAGAGCGAGAGAGATTAGAGAGAGAAAATGGTAAGTGCCATAGTCTAGCATGCAGGAGACAGGAGGAGGGTGTCAAACCAGGGGGAGAAATGGAGAGAAAATACTGTAATCAATGTGCCAATTCAGTGCAATGAGGAAGGGCCAACACAGTACAATATCACAAGCCCCGAAAGAAAACCATTCAAAGAATGATAGTCACTTGCATTAAGTACTATACAGAAACTAAAAGAGAAGTGGTAGAGGCATAGCTACTTGGTTTAGCCGTTAGGAAGCCATTGGTTTCAGAGTAAAATTCTCTAATGGTCACCTGAAGATGCTTTTTCAAGAATGAAGGCTGCCCTAGATATTGTAACTCCATGTTTTCAAGAAAATTAGAAAGTTATATCAGCACAAACTTGGGGAATTTACACGTTCCCTACTCGAAGTTTCTAGTTGTGCCAGTCCAATTCAGAGGATTTCATGACACTGAAAAATAAAAGCTTTCAAAGGACAAAAGCTAGTGCTATAGTTTAAATTAAATGATGTTTAATTGCATACTCACAATACATTCTAACAAAATAAAAGCAGTTTGAGATGTAAGATAATATACTTGTTGGAGGAAATAATTTTTTTATTGAAATCTTTATTGGTACATTACATATACACCTCGTGATTGCATTCAGCAATGAGAATTTGTACCAGTATATGACACAACTTAATTCTCATTTATTCCCATAGCCCTACCCACCCTACCACCTCCACTCCCTATACATAAACCTTGTTTCCTTTCTTTTTGTTATAATCTTATTATTTTTGAATTTTTTTATTGCCTCTCTTTTTTCTTCCTTTTGCAGCATCCATTTTTAAAATTAGCCAAGCCTCTCTCCAGCCTGACTCCTCTGATCATCGCTGCAAAGGAAGCGATTAAGAACAGCAGCCGCTAGGACTGCAAGCCTTACCCCTCACCGGCTCCCTCATGACTGAACTAAAACTTTGCTTCAGGAAAGATGAAAAAAAAGACAGTCAAATCGGGTGGGGGTTCGTTAACTTTCAGATGAATAGAAACTTCTTATAAGCCTTTTTTCCTATTCCCTCAGATTATGTAATTTATTTGTAAGCCTGAATCGCAGCCCTAACAGGGCAGCAATGTCGAAGTGGCCATGAAGTGGTCACTTCCACCGTGAAGCGAAAGAGCCAGTAGTGAATCCCCTCATTTTGTGCATTCACTTTGAAGAAAAAGATTTCTCAAAGATGCACACTCCCTCTTCATAGTGTTGTGTTTGTTTTTAAGTTAGAGAGTAGTCCCTCTTGCATTCAAACCTCCTTCAAAACCCCTTACCCAATGTGATGTTTTTCACTTGCATTGTCATTAGATGTCCAGAAAAAAAGATGTCAAAAATGTTTTTTTTTAAAAAAGCAAGCAAAAACACAAAGCAAAAAAACAAAAACAAAACAAAACAAAAAAAACCAAACAAACAAAAAAATAGAGCAAGTACTGTGTGAACATGTGGAACTCCATGCCCTAATAGAGTTGCAATTTTTTATCCTTCTTCTATAGTGGTGGCTTGGTTTGTGTACCTATTTTTCTGCATTTATATTGGAAAAGGTTTGTTTTAAGACATTTTCCAAAAACAGAAGGGAATATGTGTGTTCAGGAAGGACTTTAGAAAATTCTGTATCTAAATAAAGCTAAGTGGTATAATCCTGTGCTATTTTCACAAGAATGCTTAAGAGGTAGTTGCTTTGTCATGTAAACCAGCTTGTTAGTAGTTTTCATGATACTAGCAAAAGGACACACTGAAAAGGGCATCCTTTTTGGGGTGAGCACAGGTACTGAACCTGGGAAATCTTGATAGGAAAAACCATTACATAAACAAAGATGAGACTTTCTCAGAGAGCAAAAAGGTAATATTGAAAATCTTGTTGGACATTACAGTAAACAAAGGCAAATACACCTACTTTAAGACTCTCGTGCTTGTGGAACTTATGCATTGTAAAGCAGGCACATTAGGAGGATATATATCCTTTAGTCAATATTTCTTTATGATAAAATGATTTATTTGACAATTTATAACACTTTGGAGTTTTTTTGAACATAACAGAGATCTAATAAGCATTCAGCTCTGTAGAAAATGGGAGATCAGTGAACGATACAGCCCAATCAGCATTGCTCCTAAACACTACTTTCCCATTTGCCACCAGTTTCTGTTTGAGGATACGATGTGTCCTTTTAGTTCACTGTGCTTTTGAATTTCAAAAGCCTATTCAGAAATGATCTTAAAATTCCTCAGTGAAAATAATTTTAGCTTGAAATCATATATTCCACAAAATATCAGTCCAACTGAATTCCTTTTGTAGCTCGAGGAAAACACCAAAATTTTACTGTTATTTCATCATACATCTTTTTCTTTAAAATCCAACAGATACTACTTTCTAAATCTTCTGAGAGTGGAAAAATACCAAGAAGGTGTACGTATAGAAAAGCATATGTTTCTTTTATTGTCAGTTTTATAAATTTTGGAATGTTCTTTCTCTGAGCCTTTGAAAAGCTAACAGTCTGTACTGTAGAAGACTTCTTATTTGTAGAGTATAAGAAATCTGAATATAACCTATCTACATTCAGCAAGGAGAAAGAGATCAACGACATAGGCCTCTCTCCTTTGAAAGGTACATCTATCCACGTCACCATCCATCTATCCTTTCTTTAAAATGAAAGCACTTTCTTTAGAGTTTCTACTAACCTCATAGTGTACAAGGTTGTGTTTAAAAAGTACCACTGATTAATTTCTTATTTTTCTATTGCTTTATTTAACTGTAAAATTTAAGAGGGTCTTGACCCTCACAACTCTCATAAGAAATCATCCAGAGCAGGATAAGACAACAAATGTGAAAAGAAAATCAAGGATAATATTAATTTGATGCATACTATGTTATACTTTACAGAAAGGTGCCTGCATCTAAAATGGTTAAGCCCACCCTGCTCTAATGATATAGATAAGCTGTAATTTTGATCTCATTTAAAATAAGGTGTTTTTTTCATTCATAATTCCAGGTAATTCATTGAAATACCTAGGATACAAATAAAGTCCAGTACACTGGTGATGATACTGTTGACCATGTAGAGAGCCCAAAACCTGATTGGGAAGCAACTAACTAATCATCAGTTAGCATCTCTTTTATGTTGTAAGGGCAATTTTGTTTTTGTTTTGTTATTTCTAAGACCCTGGAGCTGGAGCAGTGGTCCTTCAGATCACTGGAGGCAGAGAAATGGCAGCTCCTTACACTGTTTCTACAGTGTATTAACAATGAGGAGCCAAGTACTTCTCTACCAGCCCTTTGTACCAAGACTTAATGATTATGCACCCTCATAGGCTATATTCTTATCAATTCATTTACGTCTATGTAAATTTTCAAGTGAGATCAGCTTTAAAAGCCCCTTTCCTGTGTTGAAGAGTTGTGCATATTTCTAATAAGTATTAGAGAGAAGCTGTTTCTCGTGCCAAAAATGATGTTGAAGGATTCACATTTGGTACACTTGATTCAACCTGAACTCCAGAGGGTTAATAGTGTCTTTCCTTTCCTTGGATTTTTTTTTTAGCTCATCTTGACACAGATGAGACTCTCCAGATGTTTAATGTTGCTAATGAGCCCGAAGACAATGAAAGCACTTCACGAATGTTGGCTCCAAAATGTCCTGAGATAGGAGTAGGGCAATGTGAAAGTCAGGGAAGGGTGTGAAGCACAGTAGAGATTATTTATTTAAAAAAGAGAAGAACATTGATATTGTAGCAAGGATCCGGTACGTTGTCATAATCCCATGAGGATTTTGGGATGACACAGTCCCCTCAAATCAGTCACCATGTTGGGTAACGACTTCATTCTTGCTGATCTTGTCTATGTGTCATTGTAAATATCTGTGTGTCCATGTTCCATTTTGGCTACTGGATGGCTATGTCACATGAGAAAATTTAACTCAAGTATTTATTCTTTAATTGTGTTATTCAGATTTCTTTCAGGCTTGTGAATTGCGCACCAGTGTTTGAGTTTAACCACCTCATCCTCACATCTATCCCTCCCCTGTGAAGCACATTCCATTGCTAAAAGAAAAAAAAAAAACTACTATGAAATTGCTTCCTGTTGTCTATATAACTGTTTTGATAGTTTGAGATGTTTGTCTATAAAGGATATTTCTCAGCTCAAAGATCATGTAAATAATAATATTCCTTTGCTCAGTGGGTTATTTCTAATGAGGCTGCCAGTTCTCAGAGATTCTGTGAAATCAGTTTTAAAAAACATAAATAGGGATTACAACTGTATAAAAATATGTGTGCATATGGGCAAAGACTGGGTACACAGATAATAGAAATCAGTTGTGAAGGCAGCGGTATTATGTGATCTTCTTTTTGAAACTTTCTTTGGTGTTGTCTTAATGTTACTTTATAATGAATAAACATCAGAAAGGAAATTCTAGCAACATAGAATATTCCAGAAGGATATGCCTTCTGGCCAGAGCCCAGAGCATGCAGGGCACAGATATTTGCTAGTTACAATTATTCCATAGGCTTTATACTTGCCTGCATACTGGACTGGCACATCCAGTCCAGCTCAGGTATGGCACATCCTCTCTTAGGAGACTACTAGCTATGTCAAAGCCAGAGGGTTGTCACTATTATAATTCCAAATACAAACAGTCTGCCCTCTGCCTTGGTATGGCAACTACGTGTCTATTTTGATTACTTTAGATAGGAGGGATGACCATTTGTTTAGCCCCCTTGATTAACATTTGTTTCAAGTACCACCTTTCTGGGTCTTTAGCAGATTTTCAAGTTGAGTTTTGGAAGAATAAAGGCATAATACCCCCAGTTCTCACCGTTTCCTTGCACAACAACATATTTTATCTTTCAGGTAGGACTCCGCTTTTAATGACCACTAAGTGAGCCTCACCAATGTCAAGAGCAATTATGACTTCTAATTAAAAGCTGACTCTGAAATCATTAAGGCAGATATGTAGGGGTGTCTCTTTCTAGCGACAATTAGTTATGGTCCTATTAATTCTGGCTTGAAGTGGTTTCTATATGTTTTTGCACTGCTTAATTATAGACTATATGCAGTAATTGTGATTTTTTTTAAAGAAAAGGAGACTACTAAAAGAGAGGAATATCCTTCTAACTTGTCCAAGAAATTTTGGGTGAGAACTTCAATTATATGTTATTCATCATCAAAAGCAGACTATATTTAGAAAAACTCATAGGATTTTCACCATTTTAAGTTTAAAAAGGAAGTCTTAATCCTGCCATCTGCAGCTGAATTTCATGGTCCTTTTCTGAGTTACTTGCTCTTCAGAGTCAATGAAATAAAAGCATAGCCAGTGGTACAAAGATTCCTAGACTCTGAGCAAGACTGAAACCCAGCATTTGTGAACTGACAGTCTGATGGGCCTTGGATAATGAATCAACTTAACATGCAGTTCTGAATATACATTTGCATGTGGATTGGAAAGGAAATAAATGGTACCTTGTAAATGATGGAATTGTTTTTCTATGAAAGAGTTTTTCATAAAGAAACTTATTCTACTATAATCTTTCTGTTGGTTAACTTTCATTTATCCACTCTTTTCTGACCCACATTCCTGTTCTTTTGTAGTAACCAAATGCATCTAACCAAATTTCTCATGCATTGGAATGTCTGATTAATATTAAAGGGTATCGAACTGAATCCGCCAATGCAGGAACTGAGCTGTCACCTTGCGTGCACACTTATGCATAAAAGTATACTACATACTTGGAGCATTTACTGACACTTCATTTGGTAGAACTCATAAGATAACATTATCTGGTCAGTGCCATCAGTCTCCTTCAGAAACCACGATTAGGTGAATTTTATTCCATGATATCAACAGTAAGGCAGCCAGCATTTTCAGCTGATTTAGTACCTATAAGAAAATTAGCAGCAGTGGTGGAAGGAATGCTAGCCTAGAAAGGAGACCTGGTTTCTAATGAGTGCTTTAGGAATAGTTTGCTACTTGACCCTGGGGAAATCCTTCAATTTTTCTACTGCTATGTCCTCATCTGTACAATATACGTGTAGGACTAGCTACTCTCCAAGGTCTTTCCCAAAGCTCTCCATTCTATGGTATAGTAAGTTTCCTTGCAAATTCAATTTGCTAAACTGATGGCAAATATCAGATGCTTAAGCCTGGGTCTCTTAATGGTGCAAACACTAGAATTATGTAAAATGGAAAAATTCAAGTAAATTAAGTTAATAATACTAGAGAATGTTGATAAAACTTGTGGCAGCCTTCCAATTTATTCACAATTGTTTTATTTTTGTTTTAACATTTTTTTCCTCTGTTGAGTGTTCCCAGTTTTTATTTTCCATATACTCTGTATGTAAAATCTGGTTTTCATCAAGCTGTGGTCAGTATTTGCTACGAGTGCAGAAATACACTGTTACATTTGCTAAAATAGAACTGTACTTGGGCCTCTTCTTTCCTGTAAAGCATTTCTAGGCTTTACAGATTTAAACTCATAAATGGCACAAAATGGCAGATCTCATGCATTTTAGTGGCTGGACCTACAAAGAGTGAACCTAAGCATTCTCAAGTTGCAGAGAGAAATGAAAAGGTAAATATATGCTTTTGACATTAAGAAATGTTGACAAAATTTATTTGTTGGGAACCAAAAAGTGTTTCTGATGACAAGTCCCACAGTGATTGGCCAGTTGTGTGAGTCTGCTGCTGGAGAGAGGGTAAACTGGAAGGTAGTGGATGGTCCCAATTGCCTGCCGACAGCAGAGCACCAATCAGCCCTGAGTGTGAAATTACACTTCAATGTGTGTGCTTGTGTGTGGTGTACTTTATGGACCTGCATATATTATATTTGTTAGTGGCAATATGATCTCTTACAGAATCTAATAACCATTACTGGGTTGAGTTTTAAATATGAATACATCAGCTAGCTGGAGCGAGATTAGAAGGGTATTCAGGTCTACTAGGAGTATACTCATAACACCCGGGGAAAATCAGTTGAGGAGGATCTACATTTTCACTGTTTCATAAAACTGTATCTTATTTGGCTGTGCATTACTTTTGTCAAAATGTGTTATCTGTAAACTCATATGTAGTGAAATTCTTCTGTAACTTTGGATTAAAGGTACTTATGGTCTTTTTGTTTGTTTGATTTTTAAGTAAGTTATTTCTTTTGTAGACTTGCTGATGGTATGGTTCCATCCTTCTGCCCTCAGCATACAAACTTATTTAAAGGAGTTTTGTTTCCAATTTCATTATTTTAAATTGTGGTTGAAGCAATAGAAAATTGAAATATGGATTGTGCATGACTGTGTCTTGAGTGTAAAAATATTGCAGTTTGAAACTTGGACCTAAAGTATTGCAAATAAAAATGACAAATATCAATAATATGGTGCTTCTCTCTTCTGTCTACTCCTACTCCTTTGGACTGGCCATTTTACAACTTTGCAGTTTATAGGGTAGCACTGTCTTTTGGGTGTAAAAGTATCCAAATACTCAGCCTGTGACAAATACAGAAAATTCCCCGTAGATTCTCCCACTAAATAATAACTGAAACTCAAGGTCTCCATCTGGCCTTTACATGGATTAGTTCAGAAACATATATGCTCAACGCAAGGCAGAAGGCTGGTAGATCCCAAAGGTAGATGGAAGAAAACTCCCCAAAGAATGCAGATGCAATAAATAATTTGACTTTGACTGTCTTTTTATTTAGAAGATTCTCAACACATAAAGTCACCTGGATAACAGTTTTTCTAATATCTGGTATGAAGATTTTTCAAGATACAGAAGAGATTTTAAACCTACATTACTGAGAACTTTCATTCACTCATCCACTTGTTCCTTTAGAAACTGTAGATTGATTTGCTATGTGACGGGCACTGTGGACATTTCTACTAAGCATAGGTTTTCTATTAAAAATCACCTCCACGTGTAACTCTGTGATCACCAGGCTCACTGAAAACTGCCAGATGCACCTGTTGAAGTCAGGTTTGTCACTATCTTACATCTCTAACACTCAAAAACATCAGAGTGAGTAAGCTGGAGGGTCATTCAGTCAATTTTACTTGTACAGTGGCCACAGTGCTTGTTCTGTAAAATATATATAATATATACATACATAGTTTTGTATCTTTATATAGGTGCATACACACTGGTACTATATCCCCTATAAATGCTAATTGCTTGTTTTCTAGTTCTCTGTACTTATGTGCAAGCTTGAGTTTCTTTAATTGTATCTCTTCATGTTAAAAATAAAAGAAACATTGCATATAAAAGTAGGCAAGTGAAGGAGAATCCCAACAACTAGATTCAGCCAAAATCTCTGCTGCCCATGTGCATAAAGTGCTTTCTTGTCTCGCCCTCTGTTAGCCTGGCACCCTTCCTTGGTAGGTTTTCTTCAAGTATTTTAAATCCCTATTAAATAAAGGAGAAATAATTTTATGTTTTAGCAAATTATCAGTGCCTTCCCTCAGAAAAGAAATATTTAAAGAGCCTTTCTCCTAACCACAATAGCTTGGAGGAACGAGGTCCAATGACAGGCTGTTTCACAGCTTAGCCCTAGCTTGATTGGTGAAATGTGAAACTTGTCAAACAAAGCCCTTCACCTCCTACCAAAATAGAAGGAGCTAACACCACAAGTGTTCTGTCAGTTGGGATTTTTGTGCATCTTCAGAGGATCTTAGCTTCAGATTGACAGACAGAAAGGCAGACACACACACGAACGCACACACAAGGTCATCTGATGGCTTCCCATATAGCTATATTAAGCGCCACTGCTACCATTGCCCTCCGCAGATCCTGTATCAGTGTCATTGTCTAATTACCCTAGCCCTCTGTTTGCCACTCTGCTTTTCCCTATCTATAAAATCCACATTGTTCGCTAGTGCCAGTAAAGCTCTGCCTGAGGGCACTGGAGTGACCTGCTTATGTGCAGTTGCATAGCATATCATTTTTCCTTACCTGACAGCAGAAACTCCCCGTATGAAATCAAACCTTTTAGTTACATTTTGGAAACATTTTGTTGCTTCTTTTTCAGTCTTCACACTCATTGGACTAGGTGAGATTTCCATCTTCATTTTCTCCCTGTCCCTTCCTGAGGTTTGGCTGATCAATGGTTTCTACCCTTTTCAGGCCCACCATCTCCCACAGAGGTTAATTTGCAGTTTTTGCGATAGCCATTGCCCTACCCACTGTCTATGTTCTTCCAAGCAGCCAACCTTATAGTAATAAAAGAAGAATGGCAATTTGGCCCATTATTCATGAACTTTAACATTCTATCTGGAATATGCTGGTCTTACATTTTAGAGAGATATATAAAGTAAGAAGCAAGACTATATCCATTGAGGAGAAAGAGGTAAAATTAAAATGAAATATTTCTTGTAACTACATGTAGATATATCTTAACAAAATTTGCAAAAAGAAAAGTAGTGGAGCAAGTGACACTTCCCTTGGGATGTTGCAGAGGTTAGACTTCACTAGATAATGCACGAATGATACCACATCCCACCACATTTCTACAACCAACTTCCCAGTTACCTTTGTATCAAGAAGTTCCTCACTAAATTTACTTCACCTGGAACCAGTCCTATACCTTTGCATAGCAGAACTTCCAACTTTCTCTTAGGGTGCTTGGGGAGCCTTGCTGAGGATTCAAATATTGGTTATGATTTCTTCCCTGTAAGCATGGACCAACTGGCTCCTTAACTTATGATGTCACACAAGAGTAAAATTCATAAGAAATAACTTTTTAAATTTCACAACATAAAAAACCAAATTGCTCTGTTGGGGCATTTACCTTGCTAGCCAACATTTGGATGGTGGCTTGATAGCTTCCTTTTAATTTCCTATTGGCTGCAGTATATTGTGCCCAACATGGATAAGTTCACCCCATTTTTTTTCCTACCAATAGACAAGGCAGCCAGTTTGGACTCACTAGGAAGACTCTGAATTCTGCAATAGTTCTTGTCAACACACTCTGACAGAGAAATTGTGTTTATTCATTCAAAGGTTTTGTAAGATGCTTCAAAAGCTAACCTGCATGTATCGAATAGTTTTCAACTAATACATTAATATCAGGTTCCTAAGTCTCTACGTATGTTAATGCCACCCCCATAGAGGTCTCTGGGTAGTGTTCTCAACACAAGTAAAATTATAAAAGCAAAGTCATCATTTTTACCACAATGATCTCAAAAATGCTTGATGCTGGTTCTCAATGTATCTTCTGCTCTGCCTCTGAGTTACAGCAAATATGGAGTTAAGCGTTTAGATTTTAGAGCTACAGCATTTCATTTCTAATCATCAGTTTCCTCAGTTTGAAAGTACAATAAAAATATATCTAGGTTTGTAAACAATCCAAAAAATTAACCTATCAATGTGCTTATTCTGCCACAGAACAGTGTTACCATACTATGTATTATTATTTTTAGCATTTTAAAAATATCATGGTGGATCTTAATGCTTTGAGTAGCAGTCACTACTCTGAGTGAATTTTGGCCCCAGATTGAAAAACAGAAGAGTTTCTTCATTAATACTCTCCCCATTGTTAGAGATCTGGCTCCGAGTAGGACAAATCCATGTAGGTGCTTGTTGATGAGCTGTGAACTGTGTCAGTTGAGTAAGTACACCCCGCAATTAAAATCACGTAAATTTATTCATTTTCAATTATGCTTCAGTGAAGCTGAAACTTTTTCCAAGTAGCTATCTGATAGTGCATGTTTAAAATCTGACCACTTCCCGACAGCTTCCCTGCAACCAAAATGACCCAAGCTATCATCTCTTCTTCTTGAATTGTTACAATAGCATTTTAGCAGGTCTCCTTGCTTCTACACTCAAACACTGAGCTACAGCCTCAACATTGCATTCAACATAGATCAAAAATCTATGTTCTTGTATTTCTTTCAAAGTAAAAACAGTCCTTACAATGAAGATGCACGAGGTCCACCACTGTGTGTACAACCCTCTTACCTTCTCATCTGCCTCCTCCAGCCTCCTCCTTGCTCCTTCTGCTCTGCACACACTGTTTCCTTATTATTCTGCAAATATTTCAGGAATTCACTTAACTCAGAGCCTCTTCCTTCATAGGGCAGCCTTCTCTTAGAAATTCACATCCTCATCTCTTACTCTTCTAGACTTTGCTCCTGTTTTCCTATTTCAATGAGATCTACCCTGAGCAACCCATCTAAACTAGACTTGTCCCACTAGAATTCCTGACGTATTTTCCTTGGTCCTTTGTCTCATAACATCCATCAGCTTCTTCTAGATTCAATCATTTATTTATTTACCATTACCTATTGCTTGACTCTCCCAGATGAATGTAAGCTCCATTAGTGCAGGCACCTCTGGGCACATAGTAGTAATTCAATAAAGCTTAGTTCATTGAGTAAATGTTTTGTTTGTTTATTTTGTTTTGCTTTTGATCTTGTTTTCTTGTTGTTGACCTCGAAAGGTGTTGTTTGTCTTGTTTGGGGTTTTTTGAGACAGAGTTCTACTATGCAGTTCATGCTAGCCTTGACCTCACTATGTAGTCCAAGCTGGCCTTGAACTGGTTGATATTCTTTCTCAGCCTCCTGAGTGCTAAGATTATGGGTGTGGAACACTATGCCTCACTAATTCAGTGAACACTGAGTATGTTTTCTTGAAATTCTATCATCTCTGTTTTTTGACCATTCTCTTCTGATTATTGTCTCGCCATTCTCATCACTTCTCTTCAACTCTCATATTTTGATGCTCAGGAAGGCATGGTTCTTGACTATCAACTGAATAGATTTGATTTATTTAATATTCTTAGACGTTATCTACAGTAGTACACAGCTAGACCCAGAGATATTTATTTCATTTTAGCACCAAAGTGGGTTTTTTTAGGTGCTTGCCAATTTTTATTTGGGTGTTGTAGGTGTTTAGTATGTTCTGTGTATAAGCCTTCTGCTCCCTACTCATCCTTTGTGTGTGTCCCCTAGCTTGTTTCCACAGTCTACTCTATTCACACCCTTGTCACTAGTTTATCTATATCATAACTCCCAAATTAATAGCACCAGCATATGCCACCTCTATGCCCCAGAAACTTATTGTGAACTATCTACTCGATATCTCCACTAGTATATCTCAAAGACATTTGATTTTCAAGTTGTCCAAAACCCAAAACATTGCCTCATGTTCATTATATCAGCTCCTCTCCCCACATTCTCTTATCACCACCTAAGTCAGAAATTCAGGCATCAGACTTGAATTGTCCCTCATTTTATTTACCCTTACTATTTCCTCAGTTACCAACTTCTCTTAATGCATGACTGTTCCATTGGGCAGCTTATGCCACTCTTGTTACAGATGAATCTAATCATTTTAATAATTCTTTTTACTATTAAAATTAATAAAAAGTCTATAAGTGGGGCCAGGAATTTAGCTCAGTGGTTCCAGCGCCTGCCTTGTGAGTGCAAGGGCCCGGGTTTGATCCCCGCTAACAACATAAAACAAGGCTGGGCATGCAGCCTCACGCCCACCAGCAATCAAAACCACACACCACAGTGCCAGGCATGGTGGCTCATGCTTATACTCCTAGCACTTGGGAGGTGAGGCAGGAGGATTTCTGTGAATTCAAGCCTGAGCTAAGGGCCAGCTTGAACTAAAAAGTGAAGTCCTGCCTCAAAAAAAAGTCTGTAAGTGGACCAAATATAGCTAGTTGCTTAAATTTGAAAAACTATTGCTGAAATATAAATATAAATGTGTATCAATTAAAATTATCACAATAATCAACAAATTTATTACAAAACAAAGGACACATTATATTTATGAATAATTCATCAGTAATTAATTCTCTAAATTTTAACATGGAAATCTTACAAGTACCCAGTTGCTGGTGTGTATGGTATATATTTATAACTGCCATGCCACACATTAGCTATATTACAATTTTTTACACAACTTTAAAGTTTTCCTTAAGGAACCACATGATATGATTACATGTAGTCCACTAAATCAACTCCTTTCTTTGCATTATTGTAATCAAAGAACTCCTGAGAAGCAACACAAGCCACCTGAAGAGAAAGTCATACACATATCACTGATGATCCAAGCCTCGGGAATGATTGAATTCAAATAAGAGCCACCTGGGAACCAGATACAAGGGTCTAGTATTCAATGTGATAATCAAACTACCCATGTCTCTTTGTCCACATTGCTACCTGGGAATAATACAGTAACCCAAGAAATAAATAATGACAGCCTAATGGAAGTGGTCCCTCAGCTTCCACCTTCTAAACCTTTTAAATTCACAATGCTGCTGCACTGTTGTTGCCGAAAAGCAAACCTCACTGGGTCATTCCTCCTTAATACTTTCTGTGGACTCTCTGACACCCTCAGGATGAACTTCTGGCTTCCCAGTGCCTTCCTTCCTGTGGGGCCTCCCTCAGGATTGAGAGTTTCCCCAGTACTTCCTGAAAAGGCAGACAGCCCCTACTTATATGTTTGTAGAAGGATACGGGAACCACAGATGAAAGTTACATAAAGAAGTTAAAATAGGCCTGAGGTTGTAGTTCAGTGATAGAGAGCTTGGTTAGCATTAATGAGGCCCTGGGTTCAATTTCTAGTGCAGATAGATAGTTAGATAGATAGATTGATAATAAATTTATTTTAAATATCAAAATTAATGATCCTTTAGCTAGAGGAAAATTTAAAAATAGTAATATTGGCTGCGGCTTGTGAATGCAGACTGTTTCTTTATGGTAATCCTGTACTAAAAGCATAAAATCCCAATGTTAAATTTGTTTCTGAGGCTGAGAACTCACAGAAAGATGAGGAGGAGGACGAAGAATTTTTGCACCAGCTAGCAAAAAAAATCATCACATACTGTTCCTCATCACATGAGATGTAAGTTCATTTCACCAGCTGCTGCAGGCCAGCCCCCAACTTGGAAGATAAGCTAACTCTCATATTTTGATGCTCAGGAAGGCATGGTTCTTGACTATCAACTGAACAGATTTGATTTATTTAATATTCTTAGACATGATCTACAGTAGTACACAGCTAGACCCAGAGATATTTATTTCATTTTAGCACCAAAGTGGGTTTTTTTAGGTGCTCACCAATTTTTATTTGGGTGTTGTAGGTGCTTAGTATGTTCTGTGTATAAGCCATCTAGCATATATGTGATTCCCAAAGCATTTTCTCCCCATCTATTGGTTACCTTTTGTATTTCTTAACAGTGTTCTGTGATGCACAAATGTTTTTAATCTTGTGACATCAAATTCATCTATTTTTACTTTGAAGTATTTTGGCCTGGCTTTAAGTCCAGCCATGGAATACCAGGCAATGCTGTCTCTGTGTAGAGTTCATTACAGAGGTGAATTGTGCCAGGGTGCGAGGCAGCTTGGATAAGCATTCTCATGTTGATTATGGACTGTTCTTATGACTTCCCACATGTGAAAGGATAATCTGGGAACATCTCAACAGCCAAAAATTTCCAAAGAAAGACTATGAGCTTCTTCTGCAAGGCCTGGGTATCATAACAAGGAAGGGATTTGAAGAGATATTTCCCTATTCTCGGTGGCATCAGAACATTGGTTAGGTGGGAAGGTCAAGTCCTCTGGAATTAAGTCAACTTTGATATAAATTCTGCCTCTTCAACCTAATAGCTCTGTGAGTTCCATCCAATTCTTTAATCTTCCCAATCTCTCACTTCCTCATCAGTCAAACTAGCATAATAATATCTATGTAAACATTTTCATAAGATTGAGGGAGAGACCATTTTTGTGGTGAAATACCAGGCATGGGGTTTGGCAAACACTGCACTCTTGATAAACGATACTTTTCCTTCCCTAGCCACGCTCAGAGTGTGTGCAGAGTAAGCCTGCAAAACAAAAAAGATTCAGGGCCAGAGCTGTCCATCTCTAAAATGAACCAGTCCTCCTAACAAGACCTTTGTTTCTGTTTCTTAAGGAGCACCTAAAAACAACAAACAGGGGAATGACACTAGTTTAGAGGCAGAGCTAAAAAAAGACTAATGTGCCATCACCGTTTTAGAAATAATGTTTATTTTGCTTTTATCATAAAACAATACAAATCTAATGTTCATTTTAATGTTGTTTTAAATCGAACCTTATTTAATATTATTAAGATGACAATATTCCACAAACTATTATGCAGTTCCTAACAAGAGCCTAGATAGCTTGTTGAGAAAATTGACGAAATGATTCTGAAATTCACAAGGAAGTGCAACAGACCCAGAATGACCAACCCAGTCTTGAAAGAAAAGAACAAAATTGGCTTCTCACACTTTCTAATTTCAAAACTTCTTACAAAGTTACATTAATGGAAATAGCTCCATATTAACACAAGGACAGACCTACAGGTCAGTCTGATGAATAGTAAAAAGAGCCCAGAAATAATCCCACATTTGATGTTCACTGGCTTTCAACAAGCCTTCCAAGAAGATTCAGAGAGGAAAAACGATCTTTTCCGAAAGTGGTGCTGCAACAATTGGATAGCCATGTGCAAAAGGACGAACTTTTGCACTGAACATTTGCTCTATACCATACGTAACCAGAACTCAAAATGAATCAAACACCTCCACACAGAACTAAAATGTCAAATATCTTAGAAGAACACACAAACATAAATATTTGTGATTGTTGATCAAGAAATAGTTTCTTAGCTCTAACACCCGAACCACGAGTAATAAAGAAAAAACAGATAAATTTGACATCACAAGATTAAAAACATTTGTGCTTCACAGAACACGATCAAGAAATATTAAAGGTAACCAATAGATGGGGAGAAAATACTTTGGAAAACACTTGTATGCTAGATGGCTTACATAGAAAACATATTAAACAACACTTACAACCCTAAAAGAAAAATAACACAAATAAATATTAGTAAGCACCTAAAAAACCCCACTTTTTCCCCAAAGAAAATGTATAAATGGCCAACAGTTACATAATAACATATGAGCAGCATTGAACAATGTCTCCCCATTTTCCAACCTTTCCACTTTTGTAATCACCCATCTACTCTGCTCCCAGGTATGTGACATTTTTTAGTTTCACTATACATTGGAACACTATACATTAAACAGTCATTTTTCTGTGTTCTTTGTACTTTACTCAGCCTAATAAGTGTAATGATTAAAAGTATGAAATAAGAACTATAGATAAGCATACTGGATATGAAAGTCGATTTCATGTGTTTACACAAAAAATATAACTATAAAAGTAGATGAATATGATTTGCTTGACTTTAGTAATCATTTCACTATGTATATGTATGTCAGAGTGTTGTGTTGCACAACATACATAAAATATATGCAAACTATATTTTAGAAAAAGAACCCAATATGGTATCATTTCATCCTGACTGGGATGGAAGAATAAAAAGGACAGACAATAAAATGGATGGACAACTTGTTAGAGAAGTTTAAACTCAAACACTGCAGATGTGAATGGAAAAATGGTTCAGCCACATTCAGAAAGATTCTTTTAGTTAGTCAAGTAGTTAAACATGGAAGTTTCTACATGGCCCAGCAATTCCACTCTTCGTTATGTACCCATAGAAATTAAAAACACATTTACACAAAAACAAGTACATAATATTCACAGCAACATTACTTTAAACTTTAAATTGGAAACAACTCAAATTTCCACCAACTTATGAGTAAATGAATGAAATGTGATATCTCTAAATAATGCAGTATTATTCAAATGAAGTATGGATTTATACTACTATGTGGACAACCTGGAAAACACAGATAAGTGCAACACTGAGATTCTATCTTACTCCAGAAAAAAATGACTGTTCTGAAGAAATCAACCAACAACAAATGCTAGCTGAATTGTGCAGAGAAATAAACCCTTCTTCACTGTTGGGGGAGAATGTAGACTGGTGCAACCACTGTGAAGATCTCTCAAGAAGCTAGGATTAGAGATCCCATTTGCCCCTGCTATTGCTCTGCTAGATATATACACAAAAAAACTAAAAGCATCATGTCACAGAGGCATACGTGAACTCGTGTTTATAGCAGCTGAGTTTGTAAGAAATAATTATTGGAAATAGGTCAAATGCCTATCAACTGCAGACTGGACAAAGAAGACATGATTTTTTTTTAATTTTAATCTTTATTGGTACATTACACATACACATCATGATTGCACTCCATATTAGGGATTTGTACCAGTATAAGACACAACTTAATGATTTTTTTTATACAACAAAGTATTACTCAGTCATAAAGAATGATAAGTTAGAGTCATGTATACTCAAATTGGTATACCTTGAGGAAATACTCATAAGTGGAATAAACAGGACACATATGTGTAAATACTATACTGTTCCTCTAGTATGAGAAACTGAAGGTGAAAATGAGTTCCAAAAGTTATGATAGGTAGTATTGTGAAATATGAAGAAAATATTCAAAGGAAAAAGGAGGTCCAGGGATTTAGCTCAGTGGTGCCGGCACCTGTCTTGCAAGCACAAGGACCTGGGTTTGATCCCCAGTTAACCACATACAATACTGGGTGTGGAGACTCACACCTAGCAGCAATCAGTACCACATACCACAGTGCCAGGTGTATTGGCTCATGCCTGTAATCCCAGCACTTATCTATATCAGTCATAACCATTAATGTCAATGGACTGAGTGCACCAAGTAAGAGATACAGACTGGCAGAATGGATGAAGAAGCAAGATCCCACAATCTGCTGCATATAAGAAACACACCTAATTCAGAAAGAAACCCATGGACTGAAAGTAAAGGGATGGAAAACCATAATCCATGCGACAGGAAACAGCAAAAAAGCAGGAGTGGCAGTCTTATTTGCAGACAGAATAGATTTCATGCCAAAACTGATAAAGAGAGATAAATATGGACACTATCTTTTAGTGCAGGAAAAATCTAAGAGAAAGAGATAAAAATCTTAAATATCTATGTTCCAAATTCTAATGAACCCAACTATATAAAACAAACATTAATGGACATGCAAAACCAGATAAACTCCAATACAATAATAGTAGGAGACCTCAATACCCCACTGTCACAAAGAGACAGATCGACTGGACAAAAAGTCAATGAGGAAATACTTGAGCTAAACCAGACTCTTCAGTAAATGGACTTAATTGATGCCTACAGAGTATTTCACCCCACAAAGTCAGAATTTACATTCCTCTCAGAAGGAATTTACATTCTCTCATGAGAATGTTCTCATGGAACATTCTCCAAAATAGACCATGTGCTCATTCATAGAACAGGTTTAAGCAAATATAAAGGGATTTAAGTTATCCCTTGTATACTATCAGACCATAGTGCCATGAAATTGGAGCTGAATAGCAAAGGAAAGCCCAGGATCTTCACAAACACATGGAAACTGAACAACACTCTGCTGACCAACCAATGGGTCACAGAAGAAATTAGAGAAGAAATTGAGTAGTTCTTACAACTAAACGATAACCCTAGTACAACATATAGAAATCTATGGGACACAATGAAAGCAGTTCTACGAGGAAAATTCATAGCAGTGAAAGCCTACATCCAGAAAACGGAGCAAGCTCAAATAAACAATTTAATGCTGAACCTCAAGCGACTAGAAAGAGAGGAGCAAAACAAACCCAAAGCTCACACTAGGCAAGAAATCATAAGGATCAGGGCAGAAATTAATGCAATAGAAACCAAGAGAATGGTTCAAAAAAATCAATGAATCAAAGAGTTGGTTCTTTGAAAGGTAAACAATATTGATAGACCCTTAGCCAACCTCATTAAACAAAGGAAGGAAAAGGCTCATATGTATGATATCAGGAATGAGAATGAAGAAATTACTACTGACCCAGAGGAAGTCCAGATGATAATAAACACTTACCTTGAAAATTTATACTTCAATAAAATAGAAAACATAGAAGAAATGGATAAATTTCTAGACACATATGAACTTCCAAAGATGAATAAAGAAGATATAGAAATGTTAAACACCCCAATATCAATCTGTGAAATTGAAAATGTAATTAAAAACCTGCCAAAAAAGAAAAGTCCTGGACCTGATGGCTTTATTGCTGAATTCTATAAAACTTTTAAAGAAGAGTTAGTACCTCTACTTCTTAAACTCTTTAATGAAATTGAAAGAGAAGCAGTACTCCCAAATTCATTCCTGGAATCAACCAATACCCTGATTTCAAAAGCAGAGAAAGACTCAAACGAAAAAAGAGAACTACAGGCCAATATCCCCAATGAACATCAATGCAAAAATCCTCAATAACATACTGACAAACAGAATACAAGAATTATCAAAAAGATTATACACCCTGACAGAGTTGGATTCATCCCAGGGATACAAGGATGGTTCAACATATGTAAATCAATCAGTGTTATACACTATATTAACAGACTCAAGGACAAAAACCATATGGTCATCTCAATTGATGCAGAAACAGCATTTGACAAAATACAACACCCATTTGTGTTCAAAACGGTACAGAAGATTAGAATAGGTGGTCTGTATCTCAAACTAATAAAAGTTATCTATGAGAAACCATCATCCAGCATCATACTAAATGGTCAAAAACTGAAACCTTTCACACTAAGATCAAGAACAAGACAAGGGTGTCCTCTCTCACCACTTCTGTTCAATATAGTTCTGAAAGTATTAGCCACATCAATTAGGCAAGAGAAAGAAATAAAAGGAATAAAGATAGGAAAAGAAGAAGTTAAATTGTCATTATTTGCTGATGACATGATACTCTATTTAGAAGATCCTAAAAACTCAATTAAAAAACTGCTGGACCTGGGCCGGGGAGTTAGCTCAGTGGTTCCAGCGCCTGTCTTGCAAGCGCAAGGACCCGGGTTCGATCCATACTCATATGGATATGTTATCCGTATGATTGTAACCACATACCATACTGGGTGTGGAGATTCACGCCCAGCAGCAACCAGTACCACATACCACAGTGTTGGGCATGGTGGCTCACGCCTGTAATCCCAGCACTCAGGAGGCAGAGGCAGGAGGATTGTTGCGATGTGAGTTTGAGGCTGAGCTCGGGGCCAGCCTGAACCACAAAGCGAGACCCCGTCTCAAAAAACCTAAAAAAAAAAAAAAAAGAAAAAGAAAAAAACTGCATGGTACTAGCAAAGTAATCGACCTGAGGATCAATGGAGTAGATTAGAAGATCCAGAAACTACTCCAGATACACTGAGCAACCTCATCTTGACAAAGGAACCAAAAATCCTCAATGGAGGAAACATAGCTTCTGACAAATGGTGGTGGAAAAACTGGGCTTTAACCTGCCAAAGACTAAAACTAGACCTAGCTCTTTCACCATATACCAAGATAAAATCAAAGTGGATAAGAGACCTAAGTATTAAAACAGACACTCTAAACCCGCTGCAAAACAGGTTAGGTGAAACTCTCGAAGACATTGGCTTAGGGAAAGACTTCTTGAACAAAACCTCTATAGCAGAGGAATTGGCAGAAGAAATCAACAAATGGGACCTCATTCTTTTAAAAAGCTTCTGTACAGCAAAGGAACCCACCATCAGAGCAAATAGGCAACCAACAATGTGGGAAAAAATCTTTACCAGCTTTTCCTCAGACAAAGGGCTACTATCTAGAATATATAAAGAACTTTAAAAAAAAATCATCCCTCCCAAATTTAAGGACCCAATTGAAAAATGAGCATCTGAAATGAATAGATACTTTTCAGAGGAAGAAGTAAGAGCAGCTAAGAAGTATATGAAGAAATACTCAACATCATTAGTCATTCGAGAGATGCAGATGAAAACAACACTGAGATTTCATCTAACTCCACAAAGAATGGCTGCCATGTCAGAATTAGCCAGCAACAAATGTTGGTGAGGTTGCTGAGAAAAAGGGAACCCTTCTCCATGGCTGGTGGGAATGTAGACTCATACAACCTCTGTGGAGATCAGTGTGGAGATTCCTCAAAAAACTAGGACTGGAGGTCTCATTTGACCCCGTCATTGCTCTGGTAGGCATATACAGAAAGGAATTAAAAGATTCATTTCACAGTGACAAATGTGCACCCATGTTTATAGAAGCTCAGTTTGTGATTGCTAAGTCTTGGAAACCACCCAATTGTCCATCAACTGGGCACTGTTTAAAGAAGATGTGGTTCATTTATAGAATGGAGTATTACCCTGCCATTAAAAGTGATAAGATTGAGTCATTCATACTCAAATGGATGTACCTTGAGGACTTCCTCATGAGCAAAATAAACAGGTCACAGATTTGTAAATGTCATATCTTTTCTTTGGTATGAGAATATGAAGTTGTAAATGAGTTGTAGTATATAAATAGTTGACGTTGCCAAGTAGAAAATATTTAAAAAGAAAGAGTATAAGGGTAAAGAATGAAGAGAAAATGAATGTGGTAATAATAAAGAAAAAAAAGGGATTGTGTATATAGTGGGTGGGGGATACAGGGCGAAGAGAAAAGGGAAACAATGAGAATCAAGTCTTGTCATATTCTGGTACAAACTCTTAATGGTGAATACAATTATCATGTGTATTCGTAATGTACCAATAAATATAATTTTTAAAAATTGTCTAAAATTTTATCAAAAATATTAACTTAAAAGTTTAAGAATACAATGAACCTCAAACTCAATAAATTTAAAGAAAACCACTCCCAGACAGATAATAATACTGCTTAACCCTAAAAACAAAAGCCCCAAAAAAGTCTTGAGATTTGTGCAGTAATGCATGCCTATGACCCTGGCTATTTGGGAGGTTGAAGCTGGAGGATTGCAAGTTTGAGACCAGCCTGAAAACATAATGTGCTGTTGTGTCAATATAGACAGTGAATGAATGAGTGAACAAAAAAGATAAACAAACATTTTGGAAGCACCTAGAGAAAAAATGGAACATAATATGTAAGATACCAATAATTTGAAATACTATAGATTTTTCATCAGAAACCATAGAGGCAAAATGATAATGTAACAATGTCTTTAAATTGCTGAAAGAAAATAACTACCTGGCCAGAATTCTATAAGCAATGAAAATATCCTTCAAGAATGAAGACATGCTTAGATGATGAAAAACTAGAGAATTCATCAACAGCTCTAGAAGAAAACCTAACGGAAGCTTTTCAAGCTGTACACAAATGATACCAGAAAGAAATTTGGAACTTTAGGAATGAAGATAGTGAAATAGAAATAATGTACATCTGACTAAAATAAATAATTTTCCTACTCTTAAAATACATATAACCATTGTAAACAAATGTCCTACCATTGTCTAATGAAGTTCTTAATATAGATATATCTATGTAAACTTTAAAAAATCAGTGGGAAGAGTATGAAGTAGTTATAAGGATTGACTTTTTAGACATTTATTTACAGTAAAAACCCAGTTAATAGAGGAAAGTATATAGTCATGTAACGAATACAACAATAAAAAACTTAGCTGTTCTAAAAAATGAACACAGTCATCAATGTTTTCCTCAAACCTCTTTGTTTTTCTTTCTTCCCTCCCCCTCCTCCAAGCAAACCAATATATAGCATTTTATCACTATAGAATAGTTTACATTTGGTGGGTTTCATATAAATGACATTAAATAACATGTACCCTTTTTATCTTCCTTCTTTCACTCAGTGTAATTTTTCTGAGATTCGTTCATGTTGTATAAATGACACACAGTATGTATTCGTGCATTAGATTCCTTTTGAGAGAACCAAATCTATTTATGCATTAAAAACATATATGAGGTATAATTTAGAGGTAAAGATTCTGAGATAAATCATGTCTTCTTTGAAGCACCTCTGGAATACAGCTGTGGTGGCCAGACCTTTCACAATTTGCACAGTTGTACAGAGCTGTGGATGTATACCTGATAATAGATGTAGATGAGACCTCACTGCTTCCTTTCTAGGTTTTGCATTTTTTGTGGAAAAGGCCCAGATCCAGAAGGACATTAACCTGAATCTGTCACTGTCTGAGGGACTGTGAGCAAGTTCTTTCAACTCTCTGCTCTTTAACTTTATTATCTTTGAAAATTAGGGATATTTACAACACTTTTGGACATTAAACTGAGATCACATATATAAAGCATGGGACACAAAACAGATAATCAAAAATATTAGTTTCTTCCGTATCCCTTCATAATTTGTGGAAAAATTCTCACCCTTAAAAAAAAAAGTAGCAGTGTCTTTGAGTTTAATTGTAACATAATAGTGCCATCTGGTGACAATATAAAATGATTACATTATCTGTATGGGCTTCTTCATTTCTAACAAGAATGCACATTATGTAAATTCTTACTACACATTGGACTGGTGGTGCACAGACATAGAGCAAGAGGTGTGTTTAAGAACTCTTTTGCTGAGTTACCCCCTCTATGCTTCCTTCTTTGGCTAGACATTCTTTACCTTTATGTCAAGAAGCAACACTCTAAGAAGAATGAGAGTTGTTTTCCCCAAGCCTACCATAGGACAGGCAGATGGCTGATTGTGTGTAAGCAAGTTACAGAAGGACATGTTAGGAAAAAACAGTTCCATTTTTTTCTTGTTGAGAAGTCATCCCTTGAAAGGTCTGGCCACCATGGCTTTGACCTGGAGTCCATCCCAGAGGGTTTCAAAGTATAGTAACCTCGCATAGCACCCAACTGGTGCTGAATGTCTAATGAAAGACAACCATCTCAAAGCTCCAACCCTCCCACCATCACGATGAAAAACTACACTATTAGAATACAGTTAATTTCTCTGAATCCATCAGACTTTTACCTGGTGTCAAGTTTTATGAGGTTTCTCCCCCAATACTGCATTTATTGTAACTCAAAAATGTATCTCAACATACTTTTATTTTTGCCATCTCTCCTGTGCCATAAACTCAAGTCCAGACTGATCAATTTATTGAATATTAACTTTATTGTGATTTAGTTAAAGTTAAGGAAGTTTAGTGAAGGCACTGTGGAGTTACACATAACCGAAAATATGATAGAAAATGAGTGAAGTGAAAAAAACTATAAAACATATTTTTTTAATGAGTGCATGCCAAACTAGACTAAGTACTACAACTACATCTCTTTTCATCATTGCAGAAGCATTGAAATACTGTCGAAGTTGGGGTTTAGGGATAGGAGTTTAAAGGGTTTCATGGAGGAGGTGGCATTTACACTGAGCCTTGAGGGAAAGGTACAATATTGATAGATGAAGATGGAGGTAAGAACAATCTATAATGACTCATTCTAGAAATATTTTTGCAGAAGTACTGAAAAACAAGGGCAAACAAACACCCATTCAGGAGTGAAGCTTTCCAACTGAGGAATAAGACTGAGGAGGCTGGGCTGGGACCTAAGGTCTTAAGCTCCCACGTGGGACCTTCAGTACCTACATTAGGAGGCACAGGGCAGGGGCTTATTTGTAAACCTAGCAGCAAGAGGTTTCACATTGCAGTCAGGGGCCCCAAACTGGCTGTACTATTTCCGGGTGGATTCTCTCATCATTTCAGAATGTATGATACTTAACTCATCCTCATTTTTGCCCACTGACCATTTGAACGGTAGTGCATGTAATATCACATGCGCATGTGTGAGTGTAGGTGTGTGTGGATGGTGGGGAACCGAGGCTCTGTTTCCCACTGTAACTTTCTGCACTTTCCCCTCCTATGACATACAACTGGCTTCTGTTGAGCTTAACCTCAGGCCCTTCTCACTGTCTAGGCCTATTGAACTCCCAATCTTGATTAAGCACCTAGGAAGCTAGCTCAACATGAAGGTAAAACTTCATGGAGGGTGACTAGGATGAGGGCAGGACTACACTTTCCAGAGGTGGTGGTGGTGATGATGATGGTGGTAGCAGTAAGGGTGGGAACCTTATAGTCAGCTCTGGCTACTGGGTGAGATGCTGCTGGACAGTCTATAGTGTCAGTCAGGAGCTGAGATGCCAGGCTAGACCAGCTTGGCCTTGACCATCCCTCCTCCTTCCTCAACGTGTCCAGCAAGAAAGATATATGGGACAACCGAAAATATCAAAGACATCTGTAAAGTGTCCAGGATCTCATTATTGTCCTGCCCGAATCTCACCCCTGGAATCCCCAAGGATCTTTTCTTGGCAAACATGTATGATCTTCAGATAGGACTGTCACCTCCCCCAACCATCTGCTGGAGGTATATAGGTTATGTAGCTACTGCTGCTACTTGGATTGGGAGGTATAAGAAGTTATCAGAGAGAAGCAAGGTTAATTATTGTGAATTTCTTTCTTTCACTAATTATATGTCTTAGTTAAGACCTGGCACCTGACATAAAATAGAAAGATAGAATACTCTGTCAGGATTCTCTGCAATTAGAAGTTTAGAGCTCAGTGAGATCATCGCTGGAAATAACTTGGAAGCTGATGTGGCCTTGCTTGACTTTGGCAGTTGGACCACCCTTTTGACGCAGGTGGAGAGACTTCAGCTCACGGCAATCACTGGGGTCAGCATCCAGAGTAACCTGCCCCAAGAACTGGTCACAGAATTTCTGTCTGTTC
The DNA here is from genome assembly GCA_004026965.1 of Petromus typicus. Lineage (NCBI taxonomy): Eukaryota > Metazoa > Chordata > Mammalia > Rodentia > Petromuridae > Petromus > Petromus typicus. The sequence continues at coordinate 61,674 of PVIR01001885.1, read as the reverse complement.
CAGACCTGCAAAAACACATCAAGGAAGTAAAGAAGAGCAGTGTTCTGTGAGACGCATCATGTCCCAGAAACTTCTAGAATCTAATGATAAGATTACAGTAGTTGGTCCATCATGGCATAGCAATGTAAATGTCTCCTGTAAGTTTGCATTCTTTCCTCTCATGGAATTTTACACTACTTGTGGACTTCTGCCAACCATAAAGTAAAATAAAGGGATTTGGGCTGGAAACAAATAAGCAAGTCCATGTCTGGGCTTGGTTAGAAGTCTTTTTGATTTTAAAGTAAGCAAACAAGAAACATGATACCACTGTTTTGCACCTTAAACATACGTGAGGTACTTGAAATAATCTAGTATCAGATAGAGTATCTGAGCCCTCTTGGGGCCCAATGTTCACGTTCTTACCTGAACTATAATAGGAATTTCAGTGGTCCTTCTGTAGAAAATTGCCTGGGTGTCAAAAATGGCATGCACAGTATTCTTCTGGACAGCGGAACGAACTTTCTCTTTTCCACACTTGATAATCAAATATGGATTTACAGCTGCAACAAAGTGACACATTTTAAACACAATGAGTGGTTAACGTTCCTTTCTGGGTAGGCAGGAAGCCATCTCCTGAAGTCAAACCTGGAATTTTCACCATAAAACCTGAGCACCAGGATGACCCAGGACTTAACATTTTTGTTATTTTTCCCTTCCTTTTCATATTTCATACAGGAATATAAACAATTATTACATAGACCTTGCCCAAAGAAGATTGCATCCCATTTTCTTCCATGGTTGACATCTATTTGACTTCTTTGAACTAGATGTACCATTGGAAGGATTTATTTCTTATCACCTTTTCTAATCATAAACATGTAATATAGGAAACTGAAAGTTTCTTTCCCAGGAAGCTCTGCAATTCTTACTTTCACTGGCACTTTTCTTCTCCAGGTCCTCAGCACTGTGGATAGTGATCTGAGTAACAACCTTTGGGTATCCACGAGCCAAGTTCCAGCAGGACATCTTGGGCATATCCAAAGTCAGTTCCCTAGAATGGCAAAAACATGTGTCATCTGATGATGAACAACCTTTGCTGAGATGGGTTTGTTGAAGAAGACATTACTGATGAAAAGCATGAGACTCTAGTTGACCTAGCTTATTCCTTCTCATGCATGGCTTATCTGTTATAAGTGAAGTTTCACTGAACTTTTTTTAAGGACCAGAAGACAGAGAGTAGGCAGGGCTCAAGTAAAGAGGTAGTTTTGGCAACCCAGCACTGAGAACATAATACAGAAGCACTGAGGGGTACTGGCTGATTAAGGAAAAAACAGTCAGTCAGAGAACAGAAGACAAAAGTGAAGAATTTAGACTATAGGCCTGTTCCCTTTAAGTGACATCTTAGAACTCTGAAACTCAGACCTTCACTAGGAAATTTTGCATCACCCCATTTTGAGAAATGCTGTATTGCAACCACCGTCATTTAAATTAGGTGTGAACAGGAGTTTGAAGGATTTCCCAAGGATACTTAACCTGAGCTGAACAGGCACTTCAGAGAAGATTCTCAGGAGAAACTCACTGGTGCGGCCATGTTGGAACATGGTAGGCACGAGCACATAATTGCCTTTCTTTAGGTACTTGCTCAGAAACACAGTGCGGGTATCAATATAGGTGGAAGTCCCAGCACGCTCCTGGATATAGAGGTGGTGGAGGCGGAATTTGCGGTTTATCTCCACCTAGAAAGGAAAGAGGACAAAATATTCCATTTTGCCCAAATCACAGTCTTCGTGGTGAGAGGTCTTCCTTCCTCTGCCATCATTATTTCTGAGCCTTGCACAATTTCGGTTACTGTAAACCATCCTAATTTTTACTCTATGTGCTTCCACTGTCTTTGCTCCAAGTACTCATTCTTACCTTGAAGAGCTCAAAGCCAATGATGTAATTGTCAGGTCTTCCCATTCTGCGATAAGTGCGCAGGTCCTTCTGCTGCAGTGACATGATAATCTTGTGCCCATCCTCAGGCACAGTGAAGATGTACTAAGAGAAAGGGGCCAACAGAGAACTGAGTTATCACTCCCATTTCACATGACCCAGCTTAAATTTCATGGAAGAAAATGCTGCATTGGAAATCAGAAGCCATTTTTATTTTCTGGGCTTTGCTACTGACTAGACAGTGTGGCCCTGGATAAATCCTTCACTTTCTCCTTCTATTGCACAAAACATTCTGCTTGTGCTGAGGGATAACTTTATTCTTAAGCTTTTGATGTCAAAGAGGGTATGTTTTATTTCAATAAGTTCCTGATGTTTTGGTTTATATATTATTATTCCCTTGTTTTTAATAACCATATATATAAATTTTAGAATTCATAAAGACAGAAAGTATCTTTATTTCATTCTGCTTGACCCTGCAGCATAGCAGGAAAAGATGCATTGCCACCTCACTTTAGGGAAGTTAAAGGTCTACACCAGAACTTTTAAACATTATACAGGGAATCATGATGCTATTGAGAGAGAAAATTAAAATCAGTTCGATTTTTCTATCTGTCTGTGTCCCTCTATCCCTCCATTTCAAAAGAAACAAAAAATAAAAGCAGAAGCTCAAACCTTATGCATACATGTACAGAAGCCAGCCCCCTAGGTTGGCATATGTCCCTGATACTGGAAACATTGTTATGGCTACAGATGCAGGTTAAGTGGACCAGGATAAAAAGCTTTTTTTGGGGGGGGGGGCCCAAAGGTGGAAGGAATACAAAAAAGGTATCAGTCAAGTAAAGCTGCACACCCACTTCAGTGTCCTCCAAAAAGCCTGGCCAATGAAATCCATGCTAAGAGACCAACCACCCACAGGGAATGAGACAATGATATAGCCAGAATCCTTAGTGGGTTAGCTTATTAGCATGTCTTGGGATAAGATCACCCAGGTTATTATAAATTCTAGCTTTAAGAATGTGGATTTTTTTTCTACGTCAAGGTGTTCCTGGGCTTGACTCCTGATATGTCACCTGGAATAGCATTGGGATGGAGTCACTGACAGGACACTCATTCAAATCCTGAGAAAAGTGATCTGGTTCTAGATGAAAAAAAGGAGGCAGAATGATGGAGTTCAAGAGAGTCACCTGCATGAGAAAGAGGATGAATACAGTAAATGTGTACCCCAGAAAACAACTGGGCAGTAGAGACAAATGAGAAAGCGTTGAGATCACATCTGGAAGCAGATCCTCTCTCTCCAGCATGGGAGAGTAATAAGAATGCAGAGGTTGTCAGAGAGTTGTAACAAGCATTATGGAGGGAGAGAGGCAGCCAGGCAAGGTAACTCAGATTTGACAACGCTGCTAAGGTCCGTTGCTTCAAAAAGAAAATATGCTGCCTTTTATGAGAATCTGAGCCAATCCCTAGGGATTCTGGTTGATGAATATTGTACATCTGCAAATGGAAGGCTTGATGCTAAAGAAATACACCCAAGAACACCAAGGAGATGCCTAGGCTTGTTTGGCTGGATTACTTGGGGCAAAAGGAAAATCATTTGACACAAACCTGGGGATTTTGCAAGAAAGTATCACGGTTGTTATAACAGCCACCAGAGCGGTTCATTAGAGGATCATCATCCACAGTCCAGCATCCTAGCACCGATTCCAGCTCCTTGCGGCCAAAAACAGGGTTGTTCACATTGCGACAGACATTCAGTTTGTGAAAGTTGCGGCAAAAGTCTTCCAGGCTCATCCTGAATGGAAGAAGTACAGGGGGAAAAAAATGAAGATATTATTTCATCCTTACTTTTTACATAACTGGTTAGGAAGAACTCCCTTAATGCAATAAATCTCTCCTCACCAAAACTCTCCATCATCAGACATAAGAAGTCCCAGGTTCTTGCGATCTGTTGTAGACAGCTGCTGCCACTCTTCAGAACTAAAAGCAAATAAAAAATCAAAAAGTTAAGCCACTATGTTTAAAATTTACTTCCTATGGTAAACAGGCTGCCAAGAGAACACAGCGCACAAGGATCAGGCCTGCTTTACTTACCTCAGACTTTGCCGCAGACCCCTACGCCTGACAAGACCTCACAGATGTCACTGAGCATTGAGCAACTACTACTGATCTCAAGGGATTGGTTTGGGAGAACTACAGAACTTTGGAGATGTAGCAATGAAGGTGGAATGCCACTCACATTTCACCCCAGGGACCATTCCATTCCTGTCTTCCCAAGGGGTTCCTCAGGCGAACCATGTACAGGTTCTCAGTACTGAAGACTTCCAGGAGTCTGTCTCTGAGACGAAGCTTGCGAATATCAGTCATGGTGTAGGTATGACCCTTAAGTAGGCCCCAGTCAGTTTCAACTTCTTGCTCTTCTTGACTGGGAGACTGAGAACAAAGAAAGATACATAAGGGTACAGGGATTAGAAGACAAAATTCCTTCTATCTTTCTTTCTTGATGGGTTATACCAGCATAGTTGAAGCTAGTTCTCCCACAGAAATGTGAATTTGACCCTGAAAACTTACCCATCACAAAACAAGTGCAGAAGAGGAAATTTTAAAATACAATGTAATAACTCTTTTAAGCAACTCAGACTCAAACTACCCACTGCAATATGTTAATATGAACTGTAATAAAATTTGGTGGAGTAGATTCATTCCTCAAGAAATCAACTACTATATAACTTCAACATATAGGAGCTATGACAGGAGGAATAACTTACTAGAGATTATTTACACTTGCCTGGATGCTGCATTGGCCTCCAGGGCAATTACTGGTTCAAAGGGATAAAAATTTCAAGCTCCTCAGTGTCCTCGCCAGGCTGCAATGCCTATACTAACGTCAAGAACCCCATTAACAGCACACATGGATCTCCCCATGAAGGGCAGCTTTCCCTACTAAATTCTGTAGTTTTTCTGCCGAAGCAAACATAGAATGGTCATTTTGGTGAGTACAAACCTCAATGGAGCAGCAGATCAGACCTCCTTTGGTGAATATTTTGTACAGTTCTTCAAACAGCTTGTACTTCTCCTCAACAAGTTCAGTGTATCTTCCCTTCTCTGTGTCAACAGTTTCAGCCAATGTGCCTGTGAAGTCCACAATGATATCGGTGATGGTCAAGCCATCTAGGGCCTCATAACAGCCTAGAAGCCTGGGGAAAAATATGCAGGGTTATCTTTGTAGAATTATATTTCAAGGATATCCTGTTCCCAAGACTTAAAAAAAAAGTATTTGTCTAGGGTTTACCAGCTGTCCTTTCTCTTGATATGAAATGAAAAATACTTTGAGATTATAGTCAGAGATTTCTAAGCTGTAGCTATGTTGGTCAAGGATATTCCACGCAGAAACTTATTTCCACCAGCGGATATTAGATAGGAAAGAAAGGAGGGGGTAATTATACATGATCTGCAGATTACAAACCCAGGAGGCCGGGCAAAAATGAAAATGCCTGACTTCTGTCTTATATAGGATTTCTGAGGGCCACGCCCAAGCTCAAAGTGATGCCTTTCATCTGACAGGGATCCCACCCAATTTTACATCTGTACTTGGGTTGGGAGAGAATGAGCTCCCAAGGATAAATGTGGTTTTCCTTTCCTTCTGTACTCCAACCACAGACTAGTCAATCTCCACTTACTTTGCATAAGCTTTTTCCAGTAGAGCAATCCAAAACTCGTTCATGGAAGTGGAGAAGGAGAAGACCAGATCTCCATTGATGGTGGGCAGCAAGTCATCAACCACCACCTCAATCCATTCTCCAAAATGCCAGAAACGAAAGTGAAATATTCCAGCATATTTGTCTGGTTTTCGAGGATCCCATTCCTGCTCCTTATGATTGGGAATTGTCTGAACAAGTAAGAACATTTGATCAGGTGTTAGTCAACAGACCATCTTCAGATATTTAGATTTCAGTTAACTCCTAATAAAACTATGTAGCAAAAGGAAAGATACCAAATACATTTGGTTTGGATCTAGATCACAAAGTCCCACACAGGTCATTTCTATCTACCTCTTTTGCTTCTTCAGTTCATTTTTGCTGAAAATGATATTATCATCCCTGACCTGGACACACAAAGATGCCTGGAACAGCCAGTGAGGGGTTGAATATTTCCCACAGAAAATCTATAAACTAGATGATGAGAAAAGGACTATACAAATTTATTCACAATTGTATGTCTAAACACATAAGGCATTTGAAAAGGTAAAACCAATAAAGATATAAGGGTCAATGTAGTGCTTTCTACATATTCATTCCAGAAATGTCATGTAGACTGTATAGAATATAGACTTCATTCATACTAGGAATAAATTACATTTTGGAAATTCTTCTCATTGCACATTAATATTTTTAAACTGCCCCAAATCACATTAGCAGATTGTTGCCTTAAATTCTACTTCAGTGTCAAGGAACTTTTTTTTTTTAATCTTTATTGGTACATTAAATATACACATCATGATTGCACTCCATAATGGGGATTTGTACCAGTATAAGACACAACTTAATTCTCATTTATTCCCATAGCCCTACCCACCCTACCACCCCCCCATATACATAAAATTTGTTTCCTTACTTTTTTGTTACAATCTCAACATTGTCCCCTTTCACTTTATTTTACATTGAGCATTTTCTATTTCACAATATATAACATACAATGCTAGGAACTTTTGTACTATTAATAATTTATTAAAACTTTCTCAAGCATCTATTTTCATTACTGTCACCTTTTCTGCTGTGAACATATGTATTAGTGACTTCCTGGGATTTATACCCCAGTAGTTATACAGAAAAAATCCTTGGTTAAAGAGCTGCAAATGACAAAGATCAACAGATACACGTGACAGAGAAATTAGAGTAAAATGTTAGTAGTAGAATCTTTTCTGTCATTTTGAAATTTCTTATAATGAAACGGGGAAGTAAGTCACTAGTTAATACCTGTGAATTCAGAAAACAGAATAACCTCATAAATTTGTGAGCTCATTTTCCTCAAAGTTATTAAAGTAAATAAGAATCTGGAAGGTGAAGGAAGTTCTGCAGAAGGGACAATACCTTGGTCCAGTGGCACTCCTGGATAGCCAAACAGGAAAGGGCAGGAATCATTGGCTTGTGCCCTAGTCTCCCCTGCATCAGCTGGTGGTTGCTGATGTTGCCTACAATCAGATGAGGGTCATCGGAGATGTCCTATGGAGACAAGCATTGGGAAGAGTTTCCAAAGAGTCACTGTGAACTGAGCTGAGCAGGACAGATTTCAGAGAAGTGAGTTTGGAGTTGAAAGCTGGCTAGGATGTTCACAGATGGGATAAAGGGCAGGTGGGGGAGATTATGAGGAAAAATAAAACAGTAGATATCTAGCTTTAGAAAAGGATCGTCTGAGGAAATGACTAGAGAAACGGAAGGAGATGCTGCAGTGATGTAGTATAGTACATGTTGTTGGGGAGCTCTTATCATTGGGATTTGGAAGAATTTTTACCACAGCAGAGAACTTTAAAAGATGAAAACTAAAGATTAGCACATCTCCTTCTGATCTTATTTTGTCAGGTGAGTTTTGTGAAGCACCTGTGCTTGGAAGCGTAATTGCATTAAGTGAAAATACCCATTGAGTGTGAACATTTGTGTTTCTCCCTTTGTAGGAAAATGAATGAGAAAACCCCGTGGGAGCCCCTCACTAACACAAAGCAAAGGCAACATGAGTTTCTGTGGCAACCAGACCTTCTGCCACCTTTGGATAAATACAGATGACAGAAGCATTAATAATAGCTGTTAATAGATCTTGGCCAGGAGCGTTTCAACACTCTTTCCATAGGGTATCTTCCAGAGGGATCTGGGAAGACAGGAGAGGCAGTATCTGTTTGAAGTGTGTGTCTTCATCCCAATATATGATTAGTTGTGCCATTCCTACTGGGAGTAGGAAAAATGAAATCTAGATAATTTAATTACAACAAAATGTAATGAGGACAAAATGGAACTATTTTCAAGTATAATCAATGCCAATAGAGCAAAGATCACCAAAGTCTCCCTGGTGATATATTAAATATCACAGTGGTGGTAAAGCTCAAGTTGACTAGAATCAAGGCATAACATGTAATAGGTTTGGGCAAAGGAAAAACAGTATGCATGACACCATATAATTGAAGATATGATTGTGTGACTCAGAGCATGAGCACTTGCAGAGTTCAAAGGCAGGAAATAGACATAAAGTTTTGATAGATGGAGAAAGTTTTGTGGAGGAAGCCCTTGGCCGATACCTTGACATTCTGCTTACCCTGCAGAAATAAATCCTAGTCTTAAATGGAAAGAAAATATAGACCTATGGCCTTTTAAAAATTACTGAATAGGACAGCTATATTTTTCTGGTCCTCAACTCTGTTTTAATGGACACAATTCTCCTTGATGAATGATCTGGTCTACAGAATGAAACATTCCATATATTCTTTAAAAGCCAAAATAACTCTGGAAAGTAAAAGGCATTCTGGGCAGGGACAAATTCAAACTGAAGATTAACTAGGGGAACTGTGGCCAAAAGATGGTTAGAGGTGTTGTCAGCTTTGAATTTTATGGCCTGTTTATGTTTAAGATTTGTGTCTGGTGCCTCATCATTACTATCTTTCAAGATTTGGGGGTTTTTTTTATTAGATTGTGAGCTACCTGGCTTTTTTCCTTTCACTTACTGAGCATAAAGCTGGTATGCTGGGTCAGTTAGATCCTGATGTTATTTGCTTTGTCTTTGTCTTTGCTTTTTCTAAAATGAAACTAAGTATAGTTTTTCCACCCTCGGTCAGAAGTTGCCATTTTTTGGGAGGAAGATTTAAAGCTACACAGTGATTTTTTTCACTCTACATGACATATAACATAATTTCTTGCCACAAAAATAATAATAAAATGAGCATGAATATGTGCAAATCATGCTTTTTATTAGCAACAGGAATTATTTTCTAGTCTTATGTAGTTACCATTGGAAGGAGTTACTTTACAATGTCTTGAATTTCTATAAGGCTCACTTCATACCAAGGTTCTAGGCCCAGCCAATGTGTTTGACATGTCAGCTACTACTTAATACATAAAAGGTTTCATGGATGATTATTTTCCTATACACCTGGATTAGATGTGCATATATATATATATATATATATATAAAGTATGTGTGTATACATGCATGCACATGCATACTCATGGCAGAGTGTTAATTTGGGATAAAAAAAACCTTATTTCCTACTTTTACCTCACCATTCTTTGTGCACCAGATTTACGTAACAATTAATTTTAAAACATGGTAAGAGTCATGGAATGGTAAAATCAGAAGAAATCTAAAGATTATTTAGTCAACCTCTTTATTTGACAGAGAAAAATACATGCTCTGAGAAAAGCCAGCAGCAGCCTGCCACTCCGCTCATCTCCTTAGTTAGGAGGACACGGGCCGGGGAAAAGTGTTGATTCTTCTTAAATGTTAGGGTCTGAACCTCAAGACATTAGCCGGTTCATCCCTTAGCGTTTTGGCTGCTCAAAGGTACCAAATAAAGGATAATAATGTGTAGCTTCCCAGAGACAAAAGTGCTGCTGGTCATTGGTCTCAATGTCATCTGTCCCTTGGCTTAGCACTCCATTTTCCTGAAGACATTCTTAGCTTTCATTTCCAAGCTATTTGTCACTAATAAGCATTGATCTCCTCAAATGAATCCACAAAATGTGAATCAAACTTGTACTTTATGTATGCAACATGCTGTGAAACACAGGATAATGAGCCAGTGAAAAATCTAACAGTACAGGAACATTTTGGTGATAACTTAAAAATACTTAAAATGTTTAATTGACTGTTCCTCTAGTTTTGGCTACACTGGATATTTTCCTGTTGGGGTTATAGGAGGTTGGAGAAATTTTTCTGTAACTGAAAGCTATGATGTGGAGTGCAGATGGGACATTTCAGCCTGAGCTGCACTAGAATAGTGGAGCGAGGCTGGTGGAGAGGTCTCAGCTTACATCTCCACATTTGGGTGGCTTGGGACTATGTGTGTGGGAGGGAGAGATACTGAGTCCTTAATGGCTCCCAGCTGTGTTGGCAGAGTTGAAGTGATCCGTGAACTGCACTATTTTTCAGGACAAAATAATTTCTTAGGGAGAAACACACACAACTAGGAAGCTGGACAATATGAGTAAAACTGGAACAGTCTTCCTATACCTGCTGACCTGAGCCAAAACCTGCTGTAAGCAAATCAACTTCAACAAATTTGTTCTCTTAGCTAATCACCAAAAGACTTCTTGGTTATCTTTGCCTTATCCTCTTCCTCAAGACCTCCAAAGGAAATGGATCAGTCTATGGAGTTCCCTTTGCATCAAACACATCCAAATCTTTAGCAGAGTTTTGTATTCATGAACATTTCTGACAATTAACTGTGGAAGTCCAGGACAAACTTCAGGAGCAACAATGAAATGAGATGCTGCTCAGAAAACCACCGTCTTGAGGTCTGAAGGCACTTTCAGAAATGCTACATACAACCTAGCAGTAATAGGAATAAGGGCAGACAGCCCCATAGTAGGTACTCTATAACTACATTTAGGATCTAAGTTGTTCCAAGAGGTTTGGAGGCTAATTTGTGCAGAACTGCTATTTGGGTACTGAGTGCAGAATGAGCTGGTCCAAGTGGTTATCTTATCCCAAGAAAGCATACCCATCCCCAAATCGGGTATTTATAGGTGGACATGGGCTCGGGGACCAATGTTGCATCAGGGTCTTAAGGCATCCATTTTATCTACTGGTAATTTTAGTTTCTGCTTGAATACTTGTCATTAGTAAAATGTTCTTTTTTAATCCCCCTAAGGAAAATTCAACATGGAGCCTGAGAATAAGACCTTAAATTCAACTTTCACTTCCAATTTGCCAACCAAGTTGCTACATAACTCTTTTTTTAATCACTGAAAAATGAACATGGAGATTTCCTTAGAATGATGCAATATTGTATCACTGAGTTGTAGTAATGTTTATAAACTTACTAGAAGTAATTTCACTGCATGCTTAAAACAGGTATATTATATGATTTATAAGTATACTTAAACTAAAAACTTTAGAAGCAAAATTTAAAATAAATAAGACAAAGAAAGAATACAGCCCTATTAATCTTTCTTAGACTGTACAAACATTAGCAAACATTTAGGACTACGTCTATAAAAGTACATGACCTCTTGTGGAAAAGAAATTCATGAACAGTCAAGGTCCAAACTACTGTACCAAAGTGTTCCATTCACCTGGTAAATAGATGTTCCCATTAGCACAAAATGAAAAGTATTCCTTCCTTTATCATTCCCTCACTTATTAAATATTACCTAATTCTGTACATTCTGCTTGTGATGGTCCCAGTCCTCAACATTTCTCTTTCAATGCTATTACTACATTTTAATCCAGAATTTCATCCCTGGCCCCCCTCGACAATGTAGTGAAATAGCCCAAATGAAGGTGTTCTGCAAAGGAAAACCAAACAAGACCAATGGTAAGAGGCTGGACTCAAAACTCAACCAGGAGATTGGACAGAAGATCTTATGCAAGTGCGACCTTTCCCCCCAACAATCAGCCATGCACATTACCATGAAACCTTGCTCCATTCTAATTAGGGATTAGATATGTCTGATTCTCAGATGCTATTGTAGGTAAATATGAATCCATGAGGGAAAAAGCTAGAATGGCTGGAGGAAGTTGAAAAAGATATTGTGAGGATTTGGCAGACAAATTAGAAGCCTCTGTGTTGTCTTTCAGTCACTTTACTTAGTATAATAGCCCTTGCAATTTATGGAGACTTTATGAGTTAAAGCTCCAGAAGGACAGAAAAGTCCACGAGCACATGGTCTTGAGCAAAATACCTGTGTATTCCGAGAGTTGAAATAACAGCTGGGGCCACTGAATCACTAGAAGAGCTGTGGAGAAAGATTTTCCTCCCAAGGTATGAGCAGATGATTAGCCACCGAAGAACCATAAAAACACACAATCCCTGTCTATCTAAAGAGGCTCCTTAAAATAGACAAAGGAAGTGACAACGTGGAAAGGAGGGAATTTACTCTTCCCCTCATGAAGTTGTGTGTATGGAGGAGAAGGATTCCTGGAGCCAAATTTGTTCCTCTCTCAGTGATGTCACTGGGTAGAGAGGCATATGAAGCCTGCAGATTTCAATACAAGCAGAGAGAGACAGAAGTGCCAGGGTTCTCAAATTCCTCTGTTTTGAAAACTTCAGAAAACTGCCTTGGAAGAGTGATGTGTGGCATGCTAAGGGACAAGATGTTTGTAAGATCCTCTGCAAACCAGGGTCACAAACTTCCAAGGAGGAAGAGGAAGGCAACAGCCCCTTTTGTCTTCCTGAGCCAATTCAGTGAGGCCCCTACTGTCTTTTAGCTTTGCTGATGAGAAGTCAGAGAACTTTGACGTGGTTTTTTCACCACAGGCTTGGCCACCATTCTTTTTATTTATTTATTTATTTATTTTTGAGACAGGGTCTTGCTTTGTGGTTCAGGCTGGCCCTGAGCTCAGCCTCAAACTCACATCACAATCCTCCTGCCTTTGCCTCCCAAGTGCTGGGATTACAGGTGTGTGGCACCATGCCCAGCACTGCGGTATGTGGTACTGATTGCTGCTGGGGTGAGTCTCCACACCCAGTATTTTTATGTGGTTACCGGGGATCAAACCTGGGGCCTTGCACTTGCAAGACAGGTGCCAGAACCATTGAGCTAAATCCCCGGCCCCTTGGCCTCCATTCTGACTGGAAAGGATCCCACAGTTTTGGAAGAGGCTCAGACAGTGATCCAGAATTTGTTTTTTTCTCCTGCTTCCCATGAAGAGGCCCCTTCCTCAACTATTCCAATCGATGAGGATCTCTTATTCTTTGAAAGTAGTATATTTTAGTTGTCATAAAAGAATATTTCATATATACAATGTTCATTTATCATTTAACCTTCAATAGATCAATACCCACCTTCCCAACTAGATTTGGATGGCCTTACCTCAGGCCACAAGTGTAACTTGCACAGCAGGTGGTCAGTAAATGTTTCTCCACTGACTCCCTTTGGGTTAAGTAAGACTAAGCTCACATAATACTTTCAAAAAGGAGAGTACAGATTGATATAGAGAAGTACAGCACCGATACAGTGAGGCAGAATATGAGCACTGGCTAGAAGGAAGCTACTTATTTTTCAAAAACTCCATTTTTCCAGCATAACCACATAAGAAAGGGAAAACTCACATAAGTTTTGGAGTCAAATCGTTATTGAAATTTTAGCATGTTAGTGTTCTGACCATGAGCAAAACCTCACCTTCTCCCAGAGACTCAGATCCCTCAACAGTAAAATGGGGATATCTATTACTATTTTTTAAAACTAGAAACAAAGAATCACAACAAAATAACTATAAACTACCTACCTTGCAAAGCAATGGTAATCAAGATGAAATGAAATATATAAAATAAAAATTAAAAATAAAGGAGGAAAAATTCTAGAAAACTCCAAACACAGTATCTGACCCAGAGAAGCCCTGCCATTAATGTCAATTTCCTTGGGCACCCCCTCCTTCCCCTCCCTTCCTTGCTTCATCATAGAATGGGAATTGCTTACCTTAGAGGAAAAACAGACTATTGTGTTGATTGTCAAGTTTCTCCACCCCAGTGATCCATCTAGGTTTACATCCACAGAAATGTGATGGTGAAGGTAAAGGACGATTACAAACAATCATGTAAAGTAAAAATACTATAAGCAGTCAGAAAGGGCTGGGTCCGCCATGGAGCCAACATAAAGATAAAAACACATTTCAGTTCTGGCCAGAGACACATCTGTTAGAAGCCAGACCTCAAGATAAACATGAAACAACCAGGCCTGCATACTTCCCCAAAGGACAAGATAAGTGATAACCCTTGGCCTAATGCATTCTAGTTAGGCATCAGTCACCCCGTTGGGCGACTGAAACCTCCAGACTCATCATTTCCTGCAAAAAGTCTTTGTTCTTTACTTATGCGTTTGTTCTATGACTTGTTTCCCTGTGGGATCCCTACTGTCTAATTGACTAGACTTGTAACCTTGTTGGTAGTTCATAGCTTTAACTCATATTGTATCCACCTGGTTTTTGCTCCCTGAAAGATAGAGTCCTTGTCTACTCATTCAAAACCCCTCCTGCCTCTCAGGAGCTATTCTCTCAATAAATATTTCCTACTCTTAACCCTAGGTTGTTCCTAGAATTCATTCTTTGATTTTAGAGAACATAATCTTGATGTATCAGACAGCTAACAGGTTGAAAATTGCAATAGTTTCCTTACATCATTTACATGTCCCATTTCATCTCCTGTACCACTCACCTCAGAAGCAAAGTGGACTATTCTCTTATTTATTAAATTTTTCTTCACCTTGCTAATCCATCTAGGTTTAAATCCACAGAAATATGACAATAATGCTAAAACAAAGGACAGAACCAAGAGAGCGGGGAAAGATGTGTCTAAAGATACAGAAGCACTTGTTGTTTGGCTCCCCTCTGGGGAATGGCTTCACATTGCCTTGCAATTGTACTGCCTCACCAGACCTCCTCCCACCTCTTCTAGGACTTTATTGCTTCTCTCTCCTGTACCTCGGTATCTTCTTCAGTCCCTTCTTTACTGTTTATCCTTTAGCCCACAAATATGTTCGAATGTGTCCTGTTCTACAAAGACACTCATCAATAAACCTCCTTCAATTTTCTGATTCAATTTCACCTATTTTTGCCCTCCACGTGTTCTTTCTTTCTTATCCAAATATCCCAATGCACCTCTCTATGACCATCCACACAGAAGAGTGGCTCCCAGACAAAATATCTCAATTTTCTCGATGTATTTTTAGAAGAAAAAAGTTTCACTCTGTGCATACCCAATGAATTCTGCTAATGTTTCTTAGATTTTTATTACAGGACAGCAAAATGATCTGCATGTATGTCAGTAACTAGACAGAACTGATAGAATTTTTAGTCTCACTTTCTTTTACATTTTCCTTATCTGGTTATTTCTTTATTTGTAGGATTTGAACACAGGACTTTGTTCATTCTGAACATGGACCTTACCCCTGAGTAGCACCCGAGGTCCCAGTCTCACATTTTCAATGGCTGTCATTCTTGTGAAGAAACACTAATATATATCCTTTGAGTTGTGTACAAAACAAGATATTTAATAAAATTAGTATATCTTGGCACCACCTGGTGGAAACCAGCATAAACTGAAATAGTTCTTGGATCTCCATTTGGGAGTTTAAAATGTGGAAATTGCAAATAAAAACTGCTAATTGCTGTCTAGCACACCTATAATCCCGGGTAGTCAGGAGGCTGAGGCAGGAGGGTCACCATTCAAGGCCAGCCTGGGCAACTTAGTAAGACTCTGCCTCAAAATAAAAATAAAAGGGGCTGAGAATGTACCTCAGTAATAGAACATCTCTAGGTTCAGTCTTTAATACTATACACACACACACACACACACACACACACACACAGAGAGAGAGAGAGAGAGAGAGAGAGAGAGAGAGAGAGAGAATTGGCTTGTTAAAGAAAACAAGCATTGAGTTAGCGACTGAGGTGGCCTTATTGCAAGACACAGAGAAGCATCTCATTAAATTCTGTACAATGTCTTCAGAGTTTTGTGAAGGTTCAAGAACTTTCATTTCACACAGTCTTCTCTGGCCTATCCATCTGATTATCCGCATTGCAAAAAAGCCCAAGTAAAATATTCTTTTGTTCAGCTATAACTTTTGGATATAGCAAAGTTTCTACTTACTCTCCAGACTCCACCATTACATCTTGTTTATTATCTACTGAGTCCTATTGATATATCGCTTATGAGAGGAATACTGTGATTTGCTTTGAAATATAACATAGATGTTCCATAGAGAAGCATAAAAGCTGTTAATAATTACTATTAAGAAGTGGTTTTAAAAAACACTGCATAGAACAGTGTTCTTCATAGAACACTCTTCATAGAACAGCCCTCCTGGACAAATGGAGGGTGACACAGGTGATGATATCCAAAGAGTAACAAAGGCTCCCAACCCCAGTGCAAAAATCCATCTTCTCCCTGGAGAGTTCATTCTTGCTCACTTTGTAAGGAGTTTTTCTCCTTACTAGTGTGAGATTGTTTTTAAATTGCTTGGTAACTTAGTAAACTTCTAAAATATAATAAGGATGGTATATCTCCTCCTCTGTTGTTTCTCTTTTTAAAAATTATTAGCCTGACAAATTTGGCTAAAATTATTATGTCTTCAGTTTAAAGCCCAGAACACTGATCCATTAAACTTCCTATTTTGAAGATATTTCTATGTGACTTTATGGATTATGGCAATCATTTCACAATGTCCAGTTATACCAAAATATCACATTTTACATATTACATATATAATTTTAATTTGTCAATTATACTACAATACAATGAGAAAATAGAGAAAACAGAGAGAGAGAGAGACAGATGCAGAGAGAAGCTGACAGAGAGAGGGAGACAAAGAAATGCATAGAGAGAGGAAGAGAGTTGACTTCCAAATTGGTCTATAAGGTAGTCCCCTATAATGGTGTGGGTCCAGCAAAATTTTGATGAAGTTAAGTAGAGAGAAAGGAGATGGTGAGAAAGTTACCCGGGGCCGTTTCCACACCACTTTTCCGGGAAGCAGTCTGTTGTAAAAAAGAGAATCATTCTCAGGCAGAAAGGTTGGGTCGCAGAAAAGTCTGCCATCCTTGATACACTCCTGTTTTAGCTCATAGTACTTCTGATTTTTGAAGAGTTTCAGAGGCGGACCCATGGTGTCAAACTACACCTGAAATGAGAAAAATTATTAATGTCTTTGGAGGAAGAGTTTTCAAAGATTACCTGGAATTACCCAAACAGTAGTCATTGCAACAACTTCTTCCCAGAGCTAGAGACTTCATATTTATCTTTAAAGGAAAAAGTCACATTTTCAAGGAAAGAGGACTGAGCCATACAACTCATCAAAACAGAGCCTTGTGAAAGGCACCTAACCATTTTAGGCCTTTAGTTTCTTTTTCTGCCAAATGGGGCAATATGGATCTTAACAGTCGCATTGGGAAAATAGACAAAGATGTGAAGATTACTAATGAAACATAAGTCATTATAATTTAAAGAGGAATCTTCCATTTATATTAGCCAGGAATAGTTCAAAGCAGAGTACAATTTTAAATCTGAAGGTAAAGGAAAAATAATTACTTTACTATGTTCAGAATAATGTGGCTTCCCAGGGAGTCACCTACTTCATCCACAAGGGGAGAAGCAGCCCCTTTCAATTCTAAAAGTCCTTTTCACACACTCATGTCCCTTTTATCATTGGAAATCATTTGTAAGTCTTACTATTGTTCAAAATGTTTAATGCAAGGAACACAGCCTAAAAGAAGACCTCCAAAGACAAAGAAAGACAGAAAGATTATATAGCTTTATTCTTTCTAAGTCTGATGTACAATCAATTGCAGACTCTGAAATCTAAAGGCAGACCTCAAAATTCAATTACACTAATTTGATGGACCATAGATTCTTATCACATTGCAACACACTGTTGATTTATTTTCATTAAACAGAAAGGAAGAAAAAAGTTCACATGGCTAAACAGAGACCAAATGTGGGGGTTCTTCAGACAGTGTTCATCACAGTGCCCCTCACTAAAACTCCCTTAACAGCTCATTTTTACAGAAGCTAGTCTGAAAGACAGATTTTATTTTAAATAACTTTGGGGTGGTAATGGGGTTGCAGTGTATTTATTTCATTCACCAAGGTAAATGTGTAATGATCCTCTCATGACAGTCAATAGTAAATGATGAAAGAGTTGTAAAATTTTGGTGATATCAATGATTTAAAATATATTTTAAGACTGTCTATATTCGATGAACACAGACAGGAGAGCAGAAAAAGGTCAACTTAGATTTATACTATTAAAAATGGACAAAATTTGCCAAAACCAACCAACCAACCAAAAAAAAAAAAACACCCACCTCAAGCTATCTCCATTAGTACTTTTAAAGTATCTGCATGAGCTCTCTGGGAGATAGTTACTACTTTATAAAAAGTAAGTGCTATTGAGACGACTCTACTGGCTCTTTTCATATCCTTTCAAGATCACACTGAAGTTCCACATGGGTAAAGAAATCTTCCCATTTGAAAATCATAACAGAGTTAATATAAATGTTTTCAATATTTCAGCAATGATATGTACAATATAAATAAAACAAACATCCCTTCTCCAAATTTAGGGAATATGAAGATGAACATAACCACAATTTTTTTCATAGCCTTATTTAGTGACAATGGCTTTTCAAATTGCGGACTGCGGGCACACTGCAAAATACTGAAGTGCTTTCCATCCATCGCACTTAAGTATGCACATATTTTAAATATTAGTGTATTTTACCCTGCTTGAAGACATGAGTAGCATCAGTGATAATTTTCAGTTAAGCAGCATCAGAGTCAACCTGAATATTTGTCCAATCTCGTCTTTTAAGATTTATAAATGGACATCAATTTTCATTTGTGCTCCAAATGAGGAGCAAACACCACTATGCCTTTTGCTCTCCCTAGAAGGTTTGTTGGATGGCCACTCTAGGGCCTGTAAATGCAGCATAGTCTGAGGCATTTACGACACTTAGTTTACCAGAAGATCTCAGTTCCTGAGTATTCTTCATAAATGGGAATGCGTATTGTGAAAGCTGTTTGTTCTCGCAAGTCTCCCTTCCTACTCAGTAAAAGGGTGAGGCAGGCAAGATACTGAAAAGGACACCTCAGCTGTAAAGAGGGCCTATTACAGGCAGAAGCAGCATCAGTTGAAAAACAAAAGTCAGGCAGGCCAGGCATTTAGCTCGGTGGCGCCACCTCCTGCCTCATAAGTGCAAAGTCATGAGTTCAATCCCCATATCGCAAGGAAGAAAAAAAAAATTATATATATATGTTTGGTTTTAAAAACCAGTATGATCCAGGTTGATTAATTCAAAATCAAACCACACAACTGGTATGAATAGGTCAAACCTTGATGGACTGATTTTTGCATGAAGGTAATGACGTTGGGGAATACTCAGTAAATAAAGAGCAGCAGGTTATGAAGCTTAATTCTCGTTAGAGTACAATGGTAGACCCCTGTTCTGCTGGACTTACATGATAAAATTAGCCCTATTTCTGACTAAGTAACAGGAGAACTGTATCCTACCTGTGTTCTACTACTTTGGTCTCCTTACACCTAAATTTTCTCATCAGAAAAATTCGTGGTTTTGCTGCTTGAGGTGGGTGAATAAAAATAGTTTTGAATAAGCAGAAAGGCTCTGAGAATGCAAGATATACACTGAAGTCCTCTCAGGGTCCGGCAAAGAGTTGAGCACACAAGCATTGTTGAAGAAATATTTGTTGGGCAGATAAATGTTGTAAGTAGCGAATCAGTGTTTGCATGGCAGTTTACTAGTGACATGTACTTTTTACATTTCAGTTCATAGTCTCTGCATTGCAGCCACATTTGATAGATATGATCTGCACTTTTCATTTTTTTACCTGAAGAAACAGCAGCCAGAGCAGTAAGAAACTGGCAGGCCTGCCTCAAACCCCATCTGTGTGTTGCCAGGTTTGGTGTGTGGCTTTCCATCACACCATGCTGCTTCTCTTGGTCACTGTATTTTTTAAAGAAAGGATTTGTTAGTTCACACGAGGAAACCCTCCAAAGCAAACATGGCACCCAACTTTGAGGCATTCTGCCTAGAATTTATTGCCATGCTGGATAATGAAAAGGTTCTTTATATCCATGATTAGATGACCATGGAGAAGCTGAGCACTTTATATCCAGGGGTTCATCACGAACCATCAGAAAACTTCTGGAAATGCAACTATTTGTAAGGGATTGTCATAAACAATTTCTCCACTAGAGAAGAGGGTGTTGTCAGAGGGTAATGCTCCTTTACTGAGTCACTGCCCCTAATGGTGACAGGGAGGGGAGAGCCCTTAAGTGAAAGACCACATATTAGGAAAGTTGCCAAACAAAATAAAAGCTAGGGCTTTGAATGTAATTCAGAGAGAGTCTGGGTAACAAGGGAAATGCAAGCATTTATGGAGAGGGACCCTGTGGCTTGAAGGCCAGTGGCATGTGTGGCTGGGTGAAGCAGAGCGTGGGGTGAGCACTGAGGCCATATTCTTAGGCAGCCTTACTTGAATTTGGGCCCACCGCCTAGAGAGAAAAAAAATATGAGGAATACCATGTCTAGCAAGGCAAAGATACCAGCTGACCCAGAGGGTACCCAGAGAAGGCGAGGGAGCCTGCCATGGGGACTGCAAAGCTGCAGCAAGGAGAGGGAGTGTTTGTCTGTCACTAGAATTGAAGGGATTGGGGGGCTAAGCAAATTTTGGTAGCAAAAGTACTTGCTTATTTATCTGGAGGTCAGCTTTTGAGTAAAAAACAAATTTTGCTTTAAAATATCTAATATTGGAAATGAGGTGAGTGGCTTACAAATTAGTTTAGATTAGAGTGAGTAGGAGAGAAAGTGAGGGCACTTAAGGAGGAGAGGGGGAGAGAGCATGGCCCTGGGATATTGTCCCTGGCTAGATTTTCCCTTTCCCCAGTGGCTTCCACCCCTGTTCTGTATTTTTTACAGAAATCAGAGGCAAAACCAACTGAAATTTTCCATGCAAATTAAGTATAAGAGCCCCAACTCTGCTCTACCATGGGTTAGGCCTAATTCAGACACACTCAGTATCCTTTATCCCCACAGTAGGAGAAACTGAGGAAAATCTACTAAAAATTCAGCATGCACATGTTACACAGACAAGAGTGCTTTACATAGATAGCCACACAAGCAGTGTCATAGCTCACATCTAAGGACATGTATCGACTAGGGACCATGGATGCAGCTGTTTGGATTCTAAGTGTTGGCCATGTAACCTAGGATCGGAAAAGGACCACAAAGGCCTCTAACCCAGCCCAGTGGTTTGTATAGATGCACCTACTCTGACCAAAGAAGACTGCTGAAAGAAATTTAAAGAGATTAGTTGGGGCTTTAGCTCAGTGACACAGCATCTGCCTTTTAAGCACGAGGGTGTGAGTTCGATTCTGGTAATGAAAACCAAAAAATTAAAGAGGAAAAAAAAAGAATGCATAATTTCCATTAACTCCATGTTGAAAATGAAAAACAAAAAATAAAGAAGTAATTCCAAATCACTGAATGAGCACAGGCGGGCAAAGGTGTCACCACTTAGGAGCATAACATCTATGTCTCAGTTTCATCCTAAGCAAAGGAGAAAATGATGGCTGCTTGTCCCACATCGGAGTGTGGGGAGTGTTACTAGGCAGATCTCACAAAATTAAGTATGCTTATGAGTAAGGATGCTTTGTAGTTATTAAGGATAAAGCTAACATAGGGCAGTGGTATTCTAAAACTCATTTTGAGCAAATTATATCCCTTTTCTGTCCTTAGTAGAACCTGAGGAAATTTTATCACCTGCTTAAAATAAGACACACACTGACATTTAAAAGGCCAATATAAAATGGCCTCTCTGCCTTCTCTACCTCTCGTTTTCAGTTTGACCTTTTGGCTGAATAAGCTTATTCTCTCAATCTAAGTTTTATGATACTTTCAGAATCTAATTCTGAGTTTTACATAATGTTGTTCTGAAAGGAGGAGCTTCAGAAAACCATTTAGCATAACTACTTTCTTTTAGAATAAACATAAGGAACTTGCACAAGATAATACAGGGACAGAGTCAGCACTAAAATTGAAATCTACTGACTTTTTATCACAATTTCTTTTTCAAAAAAGCCACAGTGGAAGGAACCCTCAAAGTTCAAGCAAGATCTTGGTTTCAAAAATTTTCACTGTCCTCTTCTTGCAAGAACGTACTTAGGGATTTTGCTTTTGAATTGTGAGCTGTCAGAAGGTGAGATGATTTCAAATCAAGGCTAATCAAAGAAACACTGTTTTGGGTCACAAAGGGGCCATTTCTGCTCTTAATTTAGGGACTGAAAACTCTCAAAGATATGAAAAGCCTGCTTTTTAATGTATTGCTGACCATGTAAGTGTTTAGACTTTTCCCTGGACTGCTAGAGACTGTAAAGACTAATAAAGAATGCTATTCAAACCCAAAGTAATCGCACTCACACACACATGTGTGCACATGAATGCACGCACACACAAGCAGCACACACAACTGCCAGAGAAATACAAGAGTTAATTAGCAGTCCCCAAAGAATGCTTTTGTTTATTCATTCAAACTACAAAATGTCCTTAATTTCACAAGAGAGATTAACAAATAAAGCACTAACTGAGTTTCAAAAAAAAAATACACATTAAAACCAAAAGTGATGGTCAAAACAGCAGAATTTGTTCAACTTTTCTACGGACTTTTGACCAGCTTTAGAGTTCTAAATCCTCAGAATCAATTGTTTTAGTTATAATTCACAGCTCTTCCCTTTTCCTGCTGACTCACTCAATTAGCCCACTTAACCCCCTAAAACAGTGGAGAAGAGAGAGAGAGAGAGAGAGAGAGAGAGGGCACGCGCGTGGGTGGTCAATTACAAATCAAACTTTAAGCCAAAGCTAAAATAAGAGGGAAACAAAACAGTGGCAGGTTCTGACACTTGGAGTAGCCAAGATCAACCTGTCCATAGGGCAGAAGGGCCGTAGGGACTGCACAGACAAGGAACTGAGATAGCCTGGGCTGCCACTCCCTCCTGTGCAACAGCGTGCAGTCTGCACACGCTGCTGCCAGGCCTGCTCCATACAGTGTGCTCCGCTATTTTGCCTGCAGTCCAGCAATTTATCAATAGCTGTGGGACGAAGCCCTGACGGTCATCCAGTTTTCTCCCCTCACACCCTGGTTCTAGATCTGTCCTCACTTCCCAAGCATTTACCAAAAAGTATGCATGTGCATGCACACACACACACTCACACACACTCACAGAGAAAAAGAGAGAGAGAGAAAAAACTGACTATATAGCTTCCCAAAAATCTTTTTGTCAGATAACCACAATTGCCCCACACACATTCAAAGCAACCAACCAAAAATTCCAAAAGTTTCCAAACTGCTATTAACATGCACACTTCTGATACAAACTATAAAACTGTGCCACAAAGTTTAACGGACTGTAAAACTGAAGTTACTTCACTTCTCTTACATGCTGTTATCAAGCAAAGAAAACTGTAAGCGAAGATTACGAATACGCTTTCTACTCACCTGAGTTATCTCAGAAGCTCTGCTGCTGCTGCTGCTGCTGCTGCTGCTGCTGCTGCTGCTGCTGCTGGTGAGGCGGCAGCGGCTGCGGCGGCGGCGGCTGCTACCTCTGCTCTTAGCCAGGTAACTTGACCAAGTGTGTTCAGTCAGTGAGACTGCACAAAGATTCTGGCTTTTTTAACCTGAAAACTATTTGAGCTGTACCAAGCCCCACTCACAGAGGGAGGCGTCTTGCAACAACTTCAGGAGACTTCGCCCCGCCCAGCATTCAGAAAGTGATCCTGAGTCATGAGGAAAATCTGGAAGGCACCCCTGCCAGATGTGCAGATGGGATGCCCACCCACTCCAGATCCACCCACCAGCAAGCTTGAAAACCCAGAAAGCCCAGTCTGAAAGGTCTTTCTGTTCCAAAGAGAAATAGGAATTGCAGGGAGAGGATCTTCTAGGTTTCTGACTTCTGTCCCAGAGTTAATAAGGCAGACACGGATATTACCCGAGAGAGGACATGTGGAGAAAAATATGAATATGTTGGCCACGTCCTTACAAGCTAGGCTGCAAACATGGATAGCCCTGACAGGAATCTCCACTGGTGATGAGGACTTCAGCGAGTGAGTGGGAGTGAAAGCTCCTAAGAAGACACAGGAAAGAAAAGATTTGTTTGTGAAAGAGCAGGTAACATTTGGCCAAGGGCAGAGAGAAAGAAAGCAAGTGGAGGATGACTCCATGGAGGCTGCACAAAGCCTAATGTCTAGCAACAGCATAACTGAGATTCTGCCAAGCAGTACTAGATGAAAAACAGAACAAATAACTATGTTTGCTCTGAAAGGCCATCTGAGCAGCTTCGGTGGGGTGCTCAGACCCTCACGAAAGCTATGCTACATCTTAGCCAAAGTCCTCTCTCCCTTTTATCTCGAGACATTCATCAGGACACAATCCTGAGGATACAATTCTGAGGTTGTTTTGCTAGCTTCATGTTCACACACTGTGAAGCCTCCCACCAGCCTTCCGGGTTAGAACGCTGTTCACCACGAACCTGAAATTCATACACTTTGCCCCGACCCCTGACACAACTCTGCTTCTGGCTAGTGAAGATTTAAGAGATGAGAAGGAAGGGAAGGGAGGGAGGAAGGAAAAGGAGAGAGAGAAGGGAAGAGGCAGAACAAGTGAGCAAGGTAAAGCCTCACAAGGAAAGGAAATTCGCTCTCCATTTTGCTGGCTCCATACCAGTGTGTTCATAAGACAGACTTGAACATGACGTAACTCAGATTCTGAGCCCTCTGTCACCTCTTGACATTTCCCTGTAGCTCCCTCTGTGTCCTATTCAGCAATATGGAAATTAAGCTAGAGTTAGGAGATAAAACAACATTCCAGAGCCCAGGGGATTTAAAGCTTTACGTACTGATAGCAAGTTGGTTCAAACATGAGAGATTGCTTAGCCAAGTATTCCTGAATGTTGGCTTTGAAGCTGAGGGAATTAGTTTGACAGAGCTCATCTTTAGTCATCTTTTCAACCTACATAACTTTAAAATAAGTAAGAAATCACAACATTTGCTAATTAAAAGACTTAGTGGCCTGATCTTCCTTTTTGATGAGTGCAGAAATATCTCCTTGATAATTTGGAAACATCCTTCCATAGAGGAACTTATTCCATATTTGAGCATTCCCTAGTAGTTAAAAGCATCTTCCTTAGATTAAATAAAATTAACTACATGCAAGCTATTTGGAATTCCTCTTTTATATGAGCATCCCTTACAGGGTCTATCACATCATCCCCAGTCATTATTCCTCTGAGATAAATATCCTGCATTCCTCTAAACCTTTCCTCGTAGGATATGATTTCCAGATCTTTTGCCACTCTAGCTGTGTTCTGAGCATAAACCTGCTCAGCGTGTAGCTTGTAGCTTAATTAAAACCCTCTGTGGTTTTTTGCATGAATTACTCTTGTGTGGTTGATTCTATGCTTGTACAATTGACTTTTAATTTAACTTAAATCCTGGGCTGTGTAATCATTATGTTGTTTAGTTCAGTCTATGCCCCCCTTTTGTTTACATTTTTGCACTCTGAAGAGCCCTTTTTAGACAATTTTTTCTGTCTACATTTCTTTTTTTTCTGTTTTGTTTTGTTTTGTTCTTTGTTTTTATTTTTGAGACAGGGTCTCGCTTTGTGATTCAGGCTGTCCCTGAGCTCAGCCTCAAACTCACATCACAGCAATCCTCCTGCCTCTGCCTCCCGAGTGCTGGGATTACAGGCGTGAGCCACCATGCCTGGCACTGTGGTATGTGGTACTGATTGCTGCTGGGTGTGAGTCTCCACACCCAGTATGGTATGTAGTTAACTGGGGATCGAACCTGAATCCTTGCACGTGCAAGACAGGCACTGAAACCACAGAGCTAAATCCCCTGCCCCTCTGTCTACATTTCTTAAACTTTTTGATACCACAGTTGTACTCTTAAGTATGTTTATATACATATATCTGTATTATATATATTAAAAAGAATATTTTCACCTTTCAAGTGCCAATTTTTGCCCTCAAAGGCAATATCACTTCTTTTGAAAATGCAGATTCTATATAACCAATTTTTCACCTGTATACTTAGTCAAACAGACTAAAAAGATATTGAATGAAACAGGGTGAAATATAGAATACCACAGTGTAATCAGATTTTTCCTTTATTAACAATCACTTTTAATAAATATGTTCAAACTTAAAACAATCCATGCAACTTCAACTATAACCCAGATCCTGTTTTTCGATCTTCTCTGAGAGTATATGTAAGGCTTTTTCAAATGTTTTATATATTGTGCTATAATAGTCTTGTCACACCCCCTCCCACATCTAGACATGCTTTGCACAAGGAAACAGGCTTAGTTAGCCTTGGCTTGCTTTTAGTGAGCTCATGCTTACCACTGCTCACATCTGTTCCCTGTGCAAAAGCTTGAAAATGGCCTCTCTGATTTGAAAGTCTGGCTCCTAACCATAACTCCATGCATCTTTCAGGACCCTAATGAGTGTGGTGCTATGTTAGGTCCAAAGTGGAAGGGAAGTCCTCTCCTTTACAATACTCAAGGTAGGCTTCATCAAAGAGGTGAAGTTCCAAGGGAATGTCAAAGAATGACTAGCATTCCAATAGGAAGAAGAAAGTAACATTTACCAATGTTGATGTTCAGAATGGAGGCTTCTGAGCATAAGCACCACTACAGAAAGGGGAAATAATGGGTAATAAAGCATATGGGTCCACTTCATAATCTACTCGGTGGATCATTATGAATGCTGAGACTATACATGCTCAAGAGAGAGCCAGAATGTTCCAGCCGTCCTTTAAAAGCTATTCATCTGAGTTGTTTTGCCATTCATTTTAGATTCTCAGGAAAGCTGAAATCTTCCTGATCCGTGTTTTCTTGCTCTATAAAATGGGACTGATAATAGGCCTATTTTACAGACTTGTTTTGAGGATTCATTGAGCTAGTTAATACACGTACAGCACACAGAGCATTGTCTGGCCTATAAGGAAGTCTCAACAAATGTTATTTCCTCTCATTGTGCTTGGGATTCATTTGTTCATTCCACAGTCATTTACTGAGCTCCTATTCTGTGTCATATCCTATGCTAGGTTCTTGGCATATAGCAGTGAACAATGAGAAACATGATCTCTGCCCTCGGTGAATTATAGATCAACAGTCACTTAGCTTCATGGAAGTGTTCAGTCCGCACTACTTTTTGTTCCATGATATGAGGAAAGTAGTAATTTAATTGCCATGGACTGTTCCATCCCACTTTCCCTTACCCAGGTCTCGCCAACTGACTTATTTAAAAAGTCTATGGTGATAGAGGGAAGGAGCCTTTCCATCCAATAGCCTAGGATATGTGGAGCAGTTCCATAGCTACTTTCTCCAAGGCGCTTATATGTATTCTGATTAATTCTATCTTAGCATTCACTGGAGTCTTATATTTAGCTTCTTCGCTTTTTCCAGCTTTATGCCCAGCCCAATTACTTCTCCCATTTCAGGCTCTTTCCCAGACTACAAAATTGAGGGTCTCTTCAGGGGAGGGCCAGTTGCACCTGGTACTCCAGTGGTGGCAACAAGGTGTACCCTAGTGTAACACAGCTCAACAGTGTGGGACACTGCCATTTGGTCTTGGCCAGCTTAACTATAGTCCCTGACTCTTGAATTTACAATCCCACAAGGCCAGTAAAAGTGTGAACAGAAGCTTCTAAGAGGACAAACTGTCAGCTTCCAAATCAAATTGCTTTGTGCCAGTATAGGCTGGAGTGGGTACAACGAATGTCTTCCTTTTTGGCCTGCTTAACATGAAACTATGCTGCACTGGGCCATCAGTAAAACCTTCTCTAATTGAGGAAGCAATTCACTTGCCTTATCATGTAAAGGGCTTTGCTTTCTCACTATTACTCAAAGGAAACCTCTGTCTTGAGTTATTGAAGGAAATGATTAGTATGGTTGATAATCTCTCACCATATCAAACCATATTACTGCTCTGCTTGTTTATCAAGACCCTTTCTCCACAAAGGAATTGGTTTCTGCACTACTTAGCATTAGTCTAGCTGGACTTTCTGACCTATTTCTTAACATTAGACACAATTTTTAGCAACACAGCCACCTCTGGGCTGGTGCTGAGGTAGGAAACTCAGAGCCAGGAAAGGCTGAGTGGGGATGGTACTTTAGAAACAGACCAGCTAAATCTTACACATGAATTGTAGCTGAGGAAGGGTAAGCTCCAGTGAACTACTTGGCACCACGTGAGAGTGGACAAAGCCACAGAGAACAAGGTAAATAGTGGAGCACTGAAGTGATATAAAATTCCTAAGAGCAGGAAGCATGGTGTGTGAGGTGGAATGGAGCCAAATAATACAAACTAAAGATGAGGAACAAATGCAAATATCAGGAACTCATTCTAAGTGGAGGTAGATGCCTAGAGTGACTGAACCTCAGCTCCACATTTGTACTCAGGATTTTCCCTTACCATGACTGTTCCATCCCACTTTCCCTTACCCAGGTCTCGCCTATTGTTTGATTCTGCCATCTCACTTTCTTCATGAAGATTTTTGCCTCACTGTTCTAATCTCACTGAATAATCATGTTACATTGAGTTAGTATTGTACCACTATGGATACTAGTTCATTATTTTCCAGTGTTGTGTGAATATGCTTTTACTTCCTCAGCCTGCAGACTCCTACAGGGCAGCAGCTCTGGCTTCCACACTTTCACACTCCCTACAGTGTAAAGCACAAGGTCCAAAATGAAGGAGATGCACAGTAAATTCTCGATGATGAATTCTACATACATTTAGAATGGAAGTCAATTTAATACAGAACTTTAGAAAGACTTCCCCATATACACGCACAGACATAGAAAATCAAGACAAACTATATTCTGATATTTCAAAACTTGGGAAATGAGGTAGTCTGGTAGAAAATTACAGTATCTCTGTCAGAGTGCATACCCATAAACAACCCTTTGAAAGCTGGAAAAGCTTATAGAATTAGGAAAAAATGGGAGGAAGCAGCCTTGAGCTGTCATTAAGTCTGAGGGCAAAGCAGGAGGGGTTAAAAACAAACAGAATGAGAACATTTTTCAACATGTGACAGATTTTTTTTTCCAGTTCAAGTAAAATGTCACACATCTACCTTCCACTAATTTGGATTTGTGAAAAATTGTGGTAAGCAGATCTTGGGGAAAAAAAAAAGAGTTGCTAAACTAATTTAGGCCCTCCCTCATTGGGAGAGGGTGTGGGGGAGTAGAAAAAAGACTTACGTGACATAGTTAAAAGATATTTTGCCACTTCCCTCCTAGAGGTCTTTAGAAGCCTCACAAAGATAATTATAAGTCCTTCTTGTATAGTCATTCTTGTCCTATTTTTCCCATTTTGTCCATACTCAGGAGTATTAAAACTCAATTTAAAAAGTCTATAGTTCTGACTTTTCATTGTCTTGGACTCCTTTCTCTCCTCAATTGGATCCAAGAAAGAAGAAAGTACAGTATGAAAAGCACCAAAGTCCTGGGAGCTTTCATGTGCTATCTTATTTATTCATCACAAAAACAGCTCTGGCCTCGGTACTGTTTTTCCTGAGAAACATGTATGGGGGAGTGTTACGGAACCAGCCTCAGGCCACACAGGAAGGAAACATTGAAGCCCATTTCTGAAAAATAATTCCTCCATCCCAGAGTGATGCTGCATGCCTGTAATTCCAGCACTCTTGGAGGCTGAAGCAGAAGGACTGCAATTTCAAGCCCAGCCTGGGCAAATTAGAAACTTAGGAGAAATCTGCATCAAAATAAAAGAATTTGAAAAGCACTGGGGTTGTAGCTCAGTGCCAAGGCCCTGGGTTCAACTCCAAATCCCACAAATAATAAAAATCCTTCTTTCAGTTCTATAAATCTTCTGATATAAATAATGTTGCCTCCAAACTGAAAATAACCATTGGCTTATACAGAATCAAAGACTTTGAAAACATAAAACTTGCTTTATTAAGCATTTACATGATTGTGAATTCATGAGAATATGTGTTCCGAGATGAAGGTGATACTTATAATTGTTCCACACTGAAAACACCTCCGATGTCCTAGTTTTAGAAATGGAGACTAGATTGGTATTTGCCAAGGGTTGACAGTAGGGGTTGCAGAAGGGAGGTAGGTGCAGATATAAAAAGGGAACACTGTAGGGTCCTTCAGATAATGGCAATGTTTAGTATCTTGGCTGTGATCAAGGATACTTGAACCTAGTATGATAAAACTTTAAAGAACTAAATATATATATACAAATGAGTATAAGTAAAATAAGAAATTTGAATAATGTAAATGGATAATAACAAGGTCAATACCTTAGTTGAATTTTGCAAAATGTCACCACTGGGGAAGGCTGAAAAAAAAAAAAGAGCTTAAATCAGATCTCTGTACTGTTTCTTACAACTGCATGTGAATGTATAATTATCTAAATTTTTTATGAGACATGGTATGTAGCAGAAAGGACATTTCTTTCTTTTCTATTTTTAATTTTATGGAACAATAAAACACACTAAAATAGTAAGAAGATAACAATGGTCAATCCACTGTGAATCATCTTTAAAGTGCTCAGAGTATCAGACATTAACAGAAAAAATTCCCCTTACAAAGAAAAAACAAACAGATATTAATGGAAGTTTATTTCTGTAAGTAAAATTCTCTCCAAAACATCTTTTTCAGATGAAGATATCATGACGAGGCCTGGAGACAAGTGGTGGTGTGATTCTCAGCTCAGGAGTACCATCGTGTAGGGAGCAGCAATGAATGATATGCCTGAATGAGACCAAGGGAATTAGACTGTGGCATGAAATTTGGAGGAACAAATTCTATGCCGCAGGACCTTTAACTCAAGGCTATAACTTTGCTGGTTCTTCTGTTCTTTGTTGAGAGAATGAACTCTACCCCAAAAAACCTGTCTACAATGGGCCCCAGATAGATGACAAAGAGGAAAAGAAGACAAAAGGAAAGTATGAAGTCCTTTGCCCACAATGTATTAAGAATTTCAGGGCCAGGGATCTAGCTCAGTGGTTCCAGCCTCTGCCTCAAAAGCTCAGTTTCCGGAGTTCGATTCCTGGTCACCACATACCATGATGCCAGGGGTGGTGGCTCACACCTGTAATCCTAGTACTCAGGAGGCAGAGGCAGGAGGATTGCTGTGAGTTCAAGGCTGAGTTCTGGGCTACATAGTAAGCTCAGGGCCAGCCTGAACTACAAAATGAGACCCTGTCTCAAAAAAAAAAAAAAAAAAGAATTTCAAAACAGCAAATTCCCAAAACATCAAATTAGAAATGGAGCTCTTCTAAGCACAGAGTACTGTGTTACTATACCAGTCCTGGCCTTAGTAAGCATTTCTGTTAAATCTCTACAACTGCAACATGTAGAGGACATAGACTGCCACGACACTTTTCTTCTAGCCCCTCCTTCCTGGTCGCAATTGACTGGGATGGCTGAGGCCCAGGCACCTCCTTGGGATCTATATGCCATGTAGTCACACTGCTGGGTACTTCAAAACATCCACTGACTCAGTGTGACTCATAGACTAGACTGGAGCTACATAGATCAAATGTAAAATGCAAAAGATAGACTGGAAAACTCTGGTACCTACTGGCAAAAAGGAGGCCAGTGTGATGGTCATTCTGAATGTGCACAATGTAGAGTACTAAACACGATTTTGAGGACTGGGCTGAGATACCAGTTTTGTTTTTTTGGTGTTGATTAATTTCTGGTATGTCAGTTTCATCTTCTGTACAATAAAGATAATAGCAATAGTACATTTCTCATTAGGTTGTTGTGAAAATCAAATAGAATCATAATATGCTGGGCGTGGTGGCTCACACCTGTAATCCCAGCATTCAGGAGGCAGAGGTAGGAGGATCGCTGGGAGTTCGAGGCTCACTTGGGCCACATAGTGTGCTCAGGGCCAGCTTGCACTACAAAGCAAGACCCTGTCTCAAAAAAAAAAATAGAATCATAGATATGAAAACATTGTGAAAATCTCATGGTGAGTAGAAAAGTAATATATCTCAGAATGGCCACCAGTGTGATTATTTTCCATACATCTCTAAACCTCTCCTAGTAGGTGTCTGGGGTATCTCCTGATAGATGTCTGAAAGAAGTAAATTTAAAAATGAATGATCCAGACTTGCAATTTTGACCAAGATGGAATAGTCCTGTTCTCTATCCCCAGCCTATGTCCTCTCTTTAAAACTAAAAATTCCCAGATGAACAAACACAGGAAAAGTGAATGTTTGGAAGAAGATAGTTAATGCACCTCAGTGCCCCTTGAAGTCACTGTTTGTTTGTTTGTTTTTTTCCTTCCTGTATATCTCAGACACAATGTTGGACATTTGCCCAACCTGGAACTTCAAGAAGATATAGTCAAAATTGTCCCAAGGAAAGCTGCAAAATTCTTAGCCACAAAACTGAAAAAAGTGCAACAGTAGAAATCCTTTTTAACCATACTCATCCTACTCCAGATAAATATCAGTGAAACAGCTGGATGCCACTCCTGCGGGGTTCCAGCAGGGCTGAGTGAGGAGCTGATCTCCTCTGCCTTGCATGGTTGGCAAAAACAGATGGTGCTCAATGCTCCCAGCAGAGTTGTGTGGGTCCAGCAGTAACCTAGTCTTCACTCCTACCTAGTAGCAAATGCATTGGAAAAGGTGATCTGAGGCAAGGCTAATTTATTTCAACATGCAATTATGAATTCCTTTGAAACAAACAAAAAAATGGAAAATCTCAGCAAAGAAACACAAAATGTAAAAAGGAACCAAATAGAAATTATGTAACTGGAAAACACATAAGTAGAATAAAAATACGTGCGGATGGGCCCATCAGTGGAGTAGATAACAGAAGATAGAATCAGCACACTTGAAGACAGGTCAGTGGAATTTATCCAAAGTAAAGAAATGCCGGTAAAAGGAGAATGATAAGAGGGAAACAGGGACTTAGGAATCTGTGGAACAACAACAAATGCTAACATCCATACCAGTGGAATTCTGAAAGGAGAGACTGAAGGATACAGGGCTGGAAATCTGTTTAAAGAAAGAAAGGCTATGAAATTTTAAAATTTGTAAAGACATAATCCTACTAATTCCAGAATCTGAATGAACCTCAAACAGAATAAACCCAAAGGAATCAATACCAAGTTATACTGTTAGTCTCCTCTTTCTATACTGAACAGGGAAGAAAGAAGAATCTCACCTACTTCAAAGCCTGGTTTTCCCTGTCCTCCATACCAACCATCAGGTCTAACAAATATTTATGAACTTTTAATATTTGCCAATTATTCACAAACCTCTTAGAGAGACAACAGTAAACAAGCCAGAGTTTGTGCCCTTAGAGTTACATTCTAATAGGTGGAAACAGACATGCAGGGAATGTGCTGGGAAAGAGTAACTAGAGTAGTGACTATGCAGATACATACTTTTCCAGAAAAGGATCTTATATTGGCCACCTTTTCATTTACTCACTATTCACTAAGCAGTTAAGCACTCATTACATTTAAGAATCATGAAGATAATGGGGACAGTCCATGCCCTCAACAATAAATAGTGTTCTAAAGCAGGGTTTCCCAACTTTAGTACCATTAGGACTGGATAATTCTTTTTGTTGCATGGGGCTATTCTGTGCTTTGTTCAATGTCTAGTAATATCTTTTGTCTATACTCACTAGAACATGATAGCATTATCCAAGTCATGACAATTGAAGACTTCCACACACACGAGCAGATGTCACCTGAGTAGGGTGCAAAGATATCCCCAGATGAGAACCACTGTTTGAGTACACTGACACGTGGGAAAATAGTTGAAATAAAGTATGTGATTACTGTTGGAACAGAAGAACTTCTTCTGCCTCTTTGTTGCTTCCAAGACTTTCAAAGAAGGGCTCTCTTTACCTTCAGACTTATTTTCTGTTACATGCTAAAGTCTGTACTGTACTGAACTTGATCAGCTGAGCACATGGTGTGCCTTTTTCTTTCCTTGGACTTTCTCACATGACTTTTCTCCACCTTGAATACTGTCCTCTGGCCAGATACCTTGAATGGTATAATTTGACATGTTCAATCTTTATATAAGTTGTTCACTTCCTTTTTAATCTTTTTAGTGGTACTTGGAAATGAACCCAGGCTTTTCCACTGTGCTATATTCCAGGCCAATCGACTGACTGATCTATTGATTGCTTAAATGAATGAATCATAGAGACAGAGCTTCACTGTCATTCAGTTGTCTGAGCTAGGCTTGAACTTGCCATCATCCTGCCCTGGCCTTTCAGAGGGCTGTGATTACAGGCCTGCTCAACACATCTACCCAGGTGTTTGCCTCATATTGAGGGCAACTACAATTTCAAGTTTGCTGTTACAGCACCAGTGCTAACATATGTAGTACTTGCTTTTTGAAAGAATGTGAGGCTATGAAAAAGAAAAAAGCATGATTATCCCTAAATATCAGACTGGATTTCTGCCACTATTCTTGGGGAAAACAAGACAGAATGGAACAAAACATTCCCATTTTGTGCAATTCAACTCACTTTGGAGTGGAATTCAGTGTGAATATGTGTGAGATGTACTAGAAATGACAGCGCATGGATGGAGGGCTCATGACTATGACAAATGGAATTAATGAAGCCTTGAAGTTTATGCCTGGATCTGATAAAATGAAGTGTATGTAGGAGATGGAAGTGGCAAAAGATTAGAGTACAACACATCACCAGCGAGGAAAACTGAAGACCAGAGAGTGCTAGCCTGGCACCAATCTCCATGGTACACAAGAGGTCTGTGGCCACCCTGAGGTCTGGCTAAATGTTGGCTTTTTAAACTAAGAGGTTATATGTGCAGGAATGGGAGTGCTGGGCCCTGGGGAAGCCCAAGGAGTGACAAGTCCAGACAGTGGACACCACAGAGTGAACCAAGAACAGGAAACAGACTCTTCCCTCGTACTTCGCACTCATCTCACATCGAGAACCTAGCATGTGCTTCTTCTCTGCTGTCTTGCTCAGTCTCCCTAATAGTGAGATGGATCTCCCCGAGGCAGGGCTAATACCCAAACCTACATTTTCTCCTGACAAGGCCTGGGCACACCCACTGCGCCTTGCTGCCATGATTGGCTGGACCCAAATTTGGGAGGCATTCCTAGTGAATTTCTTCCTTCATTCTATTTGTCCCTCTTTAGAGGTTCTTAATCGTGAGACAGCCCATCCAGAAGAGCATGACGCCCACAGAAACAAACACCACAAACTCTCCTAAAATTAGTATGACAATTTTACAGCATGTTAAGCACTCCTTCATGGAACAAGCAAAATTTGATCTGAGTCTGTAAGGGTAATATTGCTTTCAGAGAAGGCACAACGTTCAAGGGAAAAGTGGTCTGGAGAGGTGAGGTTGTGAGTGACATGTAAATGTGAAGTGTTCTGGGGTGGGCTTCAGGGAAGAATAATGAGGAGGGGCTGGTGGGCTGGGTTTAAGAGCTGACGTTGACAAATAGTGAGAGGTCAGACTGGGCAGAGCCTAAATCTAGAGTTAGAAGTTTATAAAAGTTCTGCAAGGTGGGATGTGGAGATGCAGGAGCTGCCCAGCCAAATATAGGAAAAGAACAGTCACAGATTAGTGAGCTGCGCAGCTGGGAAGACTGCCACGAGGAGTAAATAACACAATTGAAACTGCTTTCAAGGCGGGTTCCTCTGAGTGTGTAGCCAGGGTCCCAGTATCCCCAGTTCTCCCCTCCCTTCTCTTCGGACTTCACGGGTTCCATTCAGCTCTTCCCCCCACAGAGCCCTCACCCTGTTTATCCGGCATAATCTCATCCAACACTATCTTCCCTAGGAAGCATCATTCTTTTTTCTCATTACTAGTTCCCTTTCCTTCCTTGATCCAAACTGTATACTTTCTCTTGTTCTACTAAGCACAGACTTGATAGACAGTCACAGTGAATGATAATGATGAATATCTTAATGATATTAAAATACGAATGAGAGCCTTCAGTAACTGCCAGAAGAAGAAGATAGTGTAATGAGACCTTGAATTTAGAGATAGGGGGACTCAAGAGGGGTGAAATCAGGGTTAGGGGCATTAATGTGAGAAGGGGGCCTTTTAGTGACCTTTGCATGTGGATTGTTTTGCTTATTTGTTATTTGAAGAGATGTTCCCCTCATTTCCTTTCCTGCCCCTTCTATGTCCTGCTTACCTTTTCCCTGCATTCCAGGATCCTGCCAAAAATAACTCTATTAATTTAACAGCACTTAGATGTAAAAAAAATGTTCAATTTGGTTTAAGGATGGAAACTCTTCCTGAGTTGTCAAGGACCCTACAGAGTTGACACTGCTGCTGCTATTGGAGCTCGTATTCACAGTTCCCTTGGACACTAAAATTAACAGATGGGACACTTCAATCCAGGGCACAGTTGTCAAAGACCACAGTTTAAATCAGTCACAGACAACTGTTTCATTCACCACACTTGCCTGACTGTAACAACTGCAGGAATGCCTCTGCTTAAATTACACCCAGTGACACCACAGAGAAAGACATGTCTAGGCTACATTCATTAGCAGCCATACTCAGTTTCTTTAGAGCAAGGGCCAACAACCTTTCCAAAACGGGATGGAGGGGTTTTGACCCATGTCCTTTTATTGGACTAGTGCATGTAGGCCTAGGTATGCAAGCAGTGGCAGCATAGGAGAGTGATGAGGTAGGAGAAGAGAAGCGAGTAACTTTGAATGTCACAGGAAGGAATATGGTGAGCAACAGTTAACCACAGACAGAAAGGGACTGGATGGCTTCATAAAAGTAGTGAGGAAAGGGGTTCTATTTGTAGCAGCTGACCGGTGTGCCCACAGTGACTCGAGGTCTTGTCTCAGGGTACTTGCTCTTTGGTTATGAAATCTATGCATTCTTCTTCACTAGGGCCATTTGTTGAGTGGCCACAATGTGTCAGGCATTGGCAAATAGAAATAAGAGAGACTTTCCTTCCAAGGAGCTCACAGTTTAGTTTATTCTAATTAATTGCACTACTCATTTAGCCAAGTCCTTCACTACCTAGATTGGTGCTATTCAGAGATACAAACAAAACTCAGATGAGTCTCTTCTCCTCAAGAGCTTTGAGTATTGTGGCATAGACACGTAGCTGTGCCTGTGTGTATTTGTGATAAGGACACCTTCTCACAGAAAAATCTCTGATCTGAGGGAGAATGGCTTAGTTTGGGTGAAATCAGGTCTTGGAGGAGATAGATCCTTGTGCCTAAGACTTGTCCTGTCATACTAGGCAACACCTATGTAGAAGCCACGTAAACATCTGGCTTTATTTTGTCATTTTAAACATGATCCATTTCATCGTTTCCTTTATGTGGGAGAATTGAACTCAAGTAGTGAAATGAAGTAGGGAGATATCCTAGTGAACACGCCGTATTCTGCTTGAGGTCCACAGACTTCAGAGCTTCTTAAATTGATCGTCATCCTGTCAATGCTCCACAACCTTCTACAAGCAGTTCTCAATCTAGGATCTCTGAAGGTAGTAACCGGTTCTGTTAACATAGTTCTCAATGCTAAGAAAAAAAAAAGTCTCATAGAAATTTAGCCAAGACAAAACCACAGAGAGCTAAGTACAATATCATATTTCTTTGCTTTTGACTGACATTATATTAGCTTGGCATGGTTATCTCTTGTGGATGAAAAGCTCGAATTAGTAAAAACTTGGGGAAGTAGATTGTTCCAGAAATAAATGGAGTTTTGCTAAATACAAATCTTTCCAATTGTGCAGCCCATGGAGGGAAAATAATAAAAGAAATCCTTGGTAGTGAAAAGATTGGAAATCATTGGCCTCCACTTCTGGATGCCGAAGTTTGGCTGCAGATTCAAAGCCTATAACCACAGAATCCAGGGATTATTAGCATCTGACACCCCGATGTGGTTCCTGCTGGAAAAACAAACATGCTTCCCGCCTGGTTTTCTGAAGTGTTATACATTAACTTGCTTACAAAGTGCCATTCACGGGTAGACAGGTTTTTTGGAGGATTGTGGTTGACTCTGTTTTTGTGTCTGCAGTGAAAGAAAGTTTGAGAGGAAGCAGGAGCTTGTCTGAAATCTACACAGCTATACTGTTGGCAGATAAGCACAAAGCTCCTTCTAACTTATAGAGATGGAACAAACCGTGCCCACCTTTCTCCTTCTCACTGACAGACTTCACCCAGTGCCTCTGAGAACGCACAGTCCATGAACAGTACAGTCTACTCAGCATACTCACTAGGGATGAGCAAAAGAGGAGGAGGCGCTGTGCATACTGGGGAAAGGAAAGCGGTTGGAAGGACGCTGGTCACAGAATCCCTTCCTTTCTTCACATGGCCCGAGGATGCTTTCTCCTCTTGGAAACAGATCTCAGCTTACATTTTTACAGCCTTTATAAAATCTGTAATCATTCCATTAAAATCCATTATCCTAACCACTTCAATGTTCAGTTCAGTAGTTTTAAGTTTATTCACATTGCGGTGAAACATTCCCAAAACTTTTTTATCTTTCAAAATTAAAGCTCTATATTCATTAAACAACTCTTCATTTTCAGCTTCAGGTCACTACCATTTAACTCTCTATTTCTATGAATTTGATTGCTCTAGATACTTTATATAGGTGGTCACACATGTATTTAACATTTTGTGACTAGCTTATGCCACTTAGCATACTGTCATCAAGGTTCATCAGTGTTGTTGTAAGTATGAGAATTTCCCTCCTTTGTCAGAGTGGATAATACTCCTCTGCATGCGTATGCCATGGTTTATTTGTCCATTCATCTGTTCAGGGACACTTCTTCTCCT
Organism: Petromus typicus; assembly: GCA_004026965.1. NCBI lineage: Eukaryota > Metazoa > Chordata > Mammalia > Rodentia > Petromuridae > Petromus > Petromus typicus. Next base: position 23,246 of record PVIR01001885.1, on the reverse strand, counting down.
TCCACTGTTTCACTACTGTGAACACCGCCACTCTGAGTATGTGTGTCCAAATATCTGTTTGAGTCCTTGCTTTCAGTTCTTTTGGATATCCCCAGAAGTCAAATTTCTGAGTCAAATGTAATCTTAAGTTCAGTTTTTGAGAAGAATTTCCACTTTGTTGCCCAGAGCAGATGCACTGTTTTACATTCCTATAACAAGAACACAACTGTTCTAATTTTTCTATATTATTGTCAATACTTGATATTGTTTTGAAATAATAGCCATCTTAATGGGTGCAAGATTATATTACAGTTTTTTTGTTTTGCATTTCCTTAATGATTAGTGCCATTGAATAAATGTCATCTCACACACTTGTTATCCCTTAAGAAATGCCTACTCAAGTATTTGCTCATTTTTAGAGTGAGTTACTATTTTTTCTGTTGTTCATTTATAGAAATCCCTCCCATTTGTGTTTTTGTTTTATTTTTCAGTACTGAAAACCAAACCCAAGTACACTCCACCACTGAGCAACGTCCCCAAACATTTTTATTTATATTTTGAAACAAGATCTTGTTAAGTTGACCAGGTAGGTTTTAAACATGCGATCCTCCTATCATAACCTTCCTTGGTGCAGAGGTGACAGGCATGTCTCACACACCTGCCTGGTTCTAGGAATGTTTATAGATTCTGTATAGTAATGTCTAGATAGTTTGTAACTATTTTCTGCCATGCCATAGGTTGCCTGTTCAGTCCATTATCTTTTAATGCTCTGGCATACACTTAATAACAAATTAACTGGCTAATACAAATTGTATACCTTTATGTTGCACATACGATGTTTCTAAATACTTATAGGATAGTTGATTAAGAAAAATTAACATATGCATTACCTCTCATGCTTATCATTTCTTTTGTAGTGAGAACATCAAGCCACAATTTGTAAGACTAAGGAAATGTTAAAATGAAGAATTCTTCATTAAAATAATGAAACTGGCAAAAATCTATGCTGACAAGTGGCAATCTATTTTCAATGATTTCTCCAGGTTCTTTGAGATCCATATTCCTAAGTTGCAACCCTCATGGTGATGTCTCCCACACCCCAAGTCCCCACCGCAAGCGTTGGGGACATTGCTCTCCCTTCATTCTGAGCTTCCTCTAGAGAGTAGGAGCCCAAGCCTAAGTACTATTTGCCATTAACAACCACAACTTTCTTGCTGCCCTGTCCATGACCATGTAATCTTCCATTTCATACTGTAATGTCTTGAAACAGCAACTTCAGTCTATTTGTAATGTTTTTACTGGTCCAACTAAGAGCCTGAACTCTTCTTTTTTTTTTTTTTTAAATTATCTTTATTGGTACATTAAATATACATGGCATCTATAGTGGTACAATTTAGTGTAGAAGCCATTTGTTGTATCAACATTTTGCAGAAGCAAGTCAGTCTAAAGAAGACCATCTGATTATCATTTCCTGGCTGTATGTTAGAGCAACTGGAAAGAAGTCCAACACAAATGCTCACATACCAGCACGACAGGGTAAAGGCAGTAAGAGAGGACACCAGAGAGGCAGGCAGAGGGCAGATCATGAGATTTCACCTTAACAGGTGACTTCCCCTCCCCAAACTCCAGATTCCTGGCTGTAAATAACAAGAAAACCTTAAAACTCCTGCCGGGATAAGTGAAGCTTGTTGTGGATAAAGTGAGTGAGATGCCAAACACTACACCCTGCACCCTGAGGAAGAACTGAGCAGAGAGAGGCTCCTCCTACCAGACTGCACTTTACAGAATGAAGTCTGGGCAGCCAAGGGCCAGCCCACTCTCAGCCAGTGCAGGGCTGCTGCACAGGAGCTTCTTTCCTTCATCAGCCCCTGCCTGACGTTGCCACGAGAGCCTTCCCCTGCCCAGCAGGAGGCCCCCACAACTTCCAAGCGACCCTCAGCCCTTCCTGGTCCAAAGTGCAGATACTTTGACTCTCATCCCTCCAGCCAGAACTCAAACCTTTTCTCCCTCACCTTCCCACAGGTTGAGCCCTTCACCAAGTCCTGTTGACTCCACTTCTGAAAGTCTCCCCAATTTGTCACTATCTTCCTGTTTATAGGTTCCATCCTTGTCCACACTGCCATAATTTTTCCCCTGGATCATGCTATCAGCCTGCAGTGTGTCCCTTGCTTCCTGCTCTTATGTCCCTCAGGTCCTATCTCCACATGGCAACAACAGACATAAACTATTTACGGTTTTTACCTGCTCATATCACTCTCCTCCGTGAGCCTCTTTTGTAACTCCTGGGTGCTCTTTGGGACAAAACTTAAACTAGATTCCACATGATCTGGTTTCTACCCGCCTCCCTGGCACCTTCTCTCAGCACCTTTACTCTATCACCCTTCACACTTGAGCCGTGATCTTTTTCCAGGTGGTCCAACACAGTGCTTTCACTCAAGGCTTTCAGATGTACTTTTGCCTTCACCTAGAACCTTCTTCCTCCATCCAACTGACTTTTCCTCAGGTTAGGTCTCAGTTAGCAATGTCCACTTCCTCCGATGAGGCCCTCCTAACTCCCCTCCAGGTGAATTAAGTGACTCCCCTGCCAATTTGTGCTGCTTCAGGTCATAGAACAAAGCATGTTGCTATAGTTAGCACCTGCCATAGCTAAACTGGGGGCTCTGTGGGTGGAGGAGCCATGTCCATTTGCTTCCCAGAGCACAGAGAAGTGCCTGGTGCAGAACATACTGCCAACCTGCCAAGGGAATGAGTCCTACTTAACCTCACAAACACCATTTCCATCTGCTTACTTCCCTGCCCTCCACACCTCAGGATCTTCTTCCACATTGGAGGCCTTTCGGGTGTCTGGACACACTAGTTATGCAGTATACCTCTTCACCTTTATTAAGACTGGTCTTGTTGGCTGAGATGCTCTTGTGCTTCCTACCTCCCTCCCATAACAAACTCCAACTTGTTTAAACCTCAGCTCAAGTTTCACCTCTCCAGAGAAGCCTGGGCTTGAAGGGGACCATTAAAATAAAGATTTATTCTAGGCAAGGTAATTATTAGCTCATTCTTCATCATTAATACTTTATTATACTAACTCCAATATCTAGCAGCCTTCATCACCCACTCTCAAATCCAGGCTGCCCCTCCTCAGAGCTCTGTCAGCTCCATGTGCCACCTCCACCATAGCACTTCCTTAAGGCTTTGGAGGAAGGATTTTTGTTTGATTTAGTATTTTTCTTCTGGATCATATAGGAGGACATTGAATAACCTACACTACACCCCTACCCCAATTCCTTGTAAGGGGACTTTAGCTCATTTATTCAATTAAAATAAGACATAAATTCTGTCCCTTCCCCCACCCTTTGTTTTTTCCCTGCCACCATGCCCACTCATTACCAAAACAAGCCGGGACTACTTCCTTTTTTAGGAAGCATCATTTCTCTAATTAGCTGTTTATTGGAAACAGTGTTATTGCAGCTGGGAAGCCATAAGCACTTGCTGGAGATGGGCAACTGGTTGTATGGACAGACCCCTGGGCCAGGAGATAGGAGGCCACAGTGCTAAACATCTCTGCCTTGAATTAAGTGTCTCAGAGCTTTTGTGGGCCTCGGTTTCCTCCTCTTCTGAACAATGAGGAGCTTGAACTTAGTGTTTTGCTATTTAAAGTGTGGCCTATAGACAAGAAACATGGAGCATCAGTAAGTAGCTTGTGAGAAATACAGAATCTAGACCCCAGAGCAACTCTCCTACCATAGACTGTTTGTACAAGGCCCCTAGGTGGATGCTATCCCCAGCAATGTTTGAAAGCCACAGCAAACTTCTCAGATGAAATTATCAGTAAGGCTCTTGTTTCCCATACAGCTTCCAGGCTGCTCCCTTTGAGACTCTAATGAAGTGAGACTGAGATGGACTTCCAGACGTGGTATTTATAGTATGAACTGCACCTGACTTATATCCTCAGAGAATTTTGAGAAACACTGGATGAGTCCTTTGTAAAGGTCCTTCTGCCTTTGACATTTTGCAGTTCCATATGCACAGGCCATTTCTGGGGAAAGCAACTAGAAGAACTTAATCAAAACTCCAGGACCCATACTTCTTTCAGTTGACAGAAGTATATCAGAATCATACTGATGCATGCTGGCAGGGCTGGGCAGGCAGGGGGAAGAAGACAATAATCTAAGCCAGGTCTTCTTAGTTGGAGAAGATCAGTAGCCTCCAGTGTTCAAAAAGAAGTTAGCTGCTTACTCAGTTTCCTCACAGCAAACAGGCTTGATATAATGTAATTGAACAATGTAAGAGACCTCCTTAGAGTACTGAAAAGGGAGAAGTAGAAATGAAGGGTACATAACCTCTCTGACCCCAACAAAGGGTCCCATTCTAGAGGTAGCACATAACTTGATAAGGAAACTTAGAGAATGCCTTGCCCTGAAAGAAATCTATTTTCCACACTCTCAGTGCAGATGTACAGCCTGATGAGGGATGTTTTCTGATTTGTGATACATTCTTTTTTAGAAAGGTACAAAAACTAAATCACCTTTACTTATATGTTTAACAAATCACCTTTATTTGGAAAAGGAAAAAATTACATAAGATCAGGACTGCCCTGGAAAATTCGGGACAGAAAGTTGCCAGTTTTTCTCCATGTTTGGGTTTGTTTTTCTTATAAATATGCCTTCAGTTCCGTTGCTGGTAGGTTTTGGCTACATTTGAGATTTAGACAGGTGGAGAGAATGTGGAAGGGCATTCAGAGGGTATTTTTCTAGGCAGGGAAAGAAGGGTAGATTCTGTCAGCAAGAGTGAAGTGTGAATGAGCATCGCAGAGCCAGGGCTGAAGTCAGAGGAGGGGTGTGTGAGGGGCTACTGAGCTGTTCAGAGAGAGGTGGGTCTGGGAGTAGGGGACGTTTTGCTGAATTGCTAATATCGGACATTTCTCTCTTTCTCTTTCCTCCCTGTATCCAATTTGCCCACCAAATTCTGACACTTTCGTAATGACAGTTGCATGCCCCACCCCACCCCCAGCCCTGGCCTTAAGACAGTCCCCTTATGTCTCCATCTGGACTCTGGAAACAGCTGTCAAGCTCTAGTCCAGCATGGCTTTACCTGCACAAGTTTTGCCTCAAGCTTGAAAAGGCTGCTTTTCTCCCCCTATAGCCTAAACGTATAAAGATCCTACTAGAAGATCTTGAGTCTCTCCTTTGGGGAGAGATGCAAAGTAACTCAAATAGCCCATGAAATTACACATGCTACATAAGTTCTCACTGGGTCCTTAACAGTAAGTAGAATTCACTAGAGCAAAGTGTTTCCAAACAAAAAAGAGCTTCAGAATCATTTTTTTTTTCCTTTGTGGCACTGAGGATTGAACGCAATGCCTTCAAGTCCTAAGAGGGAAAAATAATGAGATTATAACAAAAAAGAAAAGAAACAAAGTTTATGTGTATAGGGGATGGGGGTGGTAGGGTGAGTCGGGCTATGGGAAAAAATGAGAATTAAATTGTGTCATATACAAATTCTCATTGTCGAGTGCAATCATGATGTGTATATGTAATGTACCAATAAAGATTTCAATATAAAAAAATTATGTTGAAACAGAGTCTCACAAAGTCACAAAGTTGCCCAGGTGAGTCCAAACTTATATCTTCTTGGCTCAGCCTCTCAAAATTCTAGGATTATAAATAAACATCACCACTTCTAGCTTCAGAATCCTCCCAGAGGACTTCTTCTCACAGAACCATTGCATTCCATTCCCAGAGTCCTATGTATATGAGATGGACCTAGAGGATGTGTATTTCTGACAAATTCCCAGCTGGAGCTGCTTAGTAGTGTAGGCACCACTGTTCGGACTACAGGCAGAAGAGAAGGCTGAAAGGAAGACAAGGGAGGAACTTGGAGAAGCTGAGAGGAGAAAGAAGAGAGGGAAATAGTGCAGACTGAGAGCTCTTGTGAAGAATTGTCCTCAAATACAAAGCCCTTGTTTTCTTACTGGTGCCTCTACTTCTTCATTCTCTCAGTTTAAACTCATGGTTGCTAAACTTCTAGACTTTGGAGATCATTAGAAATGAAAAAGAAAAAAAGAAGAAATAACAATAGACACACTTGAACTGAATCTTCTTGGGATAAATCATTTTAGATTTTTCCTCTGCTGTACAGACTTTTAAATTCAATGCAATGTTGTTTGTCATTTCTTGCTATTATTTCCTGTGCTAGTAGAGTCCTATTCAGGAAGTCTTTGCCTATATCTATGGTTTCAAGTACTTCCTCTACATTATCTTTTAGTAGCTTCCAAGTTTCTGGTTTTAAATCTAGGTCTTTGATCCATTTTAATTGATTTTAGTACAGAGTGACAGAAAAGGATCTAATTTCAACTTTCAGCATGGGGATATCCAGTTTCACCAACATCAGTTATTAAAGGAACTGTCTTTCCTCCAGTAGGTTTTTAAGCCCCTTGTCAAAAATTAAATGTTGATGGGTACATGGATTTTTCTCTGCAACTTCTGCTCTATTCCACTGGACTAGTTTCTCTTATATGAGAAACCTGAAAAAATTAATTGATACTAGAAGATAGACTTTTTCAGAGTGAGGAAGGAAAAGGGGGAAGAATAAGAAGAAAGGAGTAGTGGGACTGAAAATGACAAGGATATGTGAAGT